>JBCAUA010222699.1:0-20763 GCA_038406235.1 Peronia verruculata | reverse complement strand
GGGGGGGGGGGGGTCCAAATCAACTCTATACACTTTGCTCTCCCATACCCCAGTATGTGCTATATATGTCTTGTACCTAGGGCAAATGATTCAGAGGTCGTGCTGGGTAATTTCAAGGTATGGCCATGTTTAACTACATGTACATGTATTTTCTGACTCGGACACCAAAAAAAGTATTTTTTTGTTCACAATATGAAACCTTAACCTTTTATAACCTGAAAAAAATAAAACTTTTGGTATCTGTTGGAAAATAGTTCAAAATGGCTGTAGATCTAGATCGCTCAGCGCAACTTCGGACTCATTTGCCCTAGGTGGAAGACATGATTATTTATTTGTACTTATCAATGTAAACTACCCTGCTAGACCAGGGTTATACTTTGTTGCGTTATGTTACCTTATTTTATTTCCATAAATTTTGTTCATAAGGGTCTTTTTTTTTCTTTTCTTTATTTACCTATTGGTGCCCCGGTGAGCATTGTAGGGCGAAACAGTAAATCCATTTTTCTAAACAAAGTCTCTTTCACATCTGATTCATTTCACTTGGTTGCGCAACAATTTCCGTGATAAGTTTCACCTTATACAGAGTGCAAATTAATGTTCTTTTCATTTTGAATCGTGAGTCCAGGAGAAGGAGGAGGTATGAAGGGACAAATGTATATATATATGTATACCATAAAACATATACACGTAATATAATATTGTAATTCATATACTATAAATAATAGTAAATTTCTTTTCTGTATGATAGGGAAGGAGAACAAAAGAAAAACAATCTGCAATAGTTCATAAGCTGAAAGCCATTGTTTGTTTTTGTTGTTGTTTTGTTTTCTCGTAACAAGTGGCTAACATTGTGATACATCACTGAAATATGGGGATGACATAGGGATAGGAATACTAGCTCATATGAAAACGTTTCAAATTACATACAGTCGTTATGGGCTTGACAAGGCAATGATAGTTTCCATCACAACACAACAGCATCCTAGCGAACAATGGCTGGAACAGGAGAAGCTCGGTGTAAAATGGTGATATCACTCAGTCACATACGTGTCAACTGTATGGTGTTCTGTCAGTAAGGACACTGAAAATGAACTACTATTATAACACCTTTTGGGATCCTCTCTGGAGATCTACAACAAGGAAATCTCCCTTCTCCCCCTGGATTACAGCTACAAAAGGGATGTGAATGTCTTAGAAACTGCTAAATAAAAAAAATGCCAAAATCATGACTGAATTAAAGGCAGGCTGTGGGGCAAAGCTTTTTCTATTTAATGAGTCCTGTGTCAACTGACCTAGATACACAGAAAAGGAGGGGCGACAGACTTGAGACTAAAATGCCTTGGTCAGTCTTCCCATACAGAAAGTTGCCAACTTTGCTAATGAGTGACACCCTGGTCAGTCTTCCCAGAGAGACAGTTGCCAACTTTGCTATTGAGTGACACCCTGGCCAGTCTTCCCATACAGAAAGTTGCCAACTTTGCTATTGAGTGACACCCTGGCCAGTCTTCCCAGACAGAAAGTTGCCAACTTTGCTATTGAGTGACACCCTGGACAGTCTTCCCAGACAGAAAGTTGCCAACTTTGCTACAACATGCACAGTGCATATCAAGTCATATCTCTAGTTATTTCTCTTTCTTATCATTACCAAAACTTTACTTACAGTGAGAACAGGTAGATATGTGTAGCATACACTGTCAATGTTTGACAATTTAAAAACTCTTGTCAGTGTCTTGCTGAGCAGCCTGTTATGTCATCATCATCACCAGTTATTCTCTCCCAAGAACAAGCCATGGCAAAATTTCATGAAGTGGCATCTAGGCTAAATAAAGTTGCTTTCTCAATATAAGAACAAAACATGAAAACTTCACAGTAGGCATTGTGGAATAACATGTAGGTTCAGAAGATGGCATTTCAGAAAGCGCAATATAGAGTGGAAGGTTGATAATGTTACTGTCAAAGCAGCTGTAATTTGTTTGAAATGGTTGACAGAAGCTGAATGCATCTGAATGAAGTAGGCTTGGTAAAGTGTTACTTTTTCAAAAAGAACAAAACAGGTGAATTTCAACATGGAGTTTTTGGAACAAATATAATGAATCTTATATATTAAATCTACAGTCCTTCCTGCACTGTCAAACATAGAGCCATCAAAATCTTTCATTCTGATCTTCTCTGTGATGTCTCAACTAGCTTTCTCATTTTCTCTATTCCTCCTTCTTTGGCCTCTCTCATGACAGTGATGTAAAGAATGGTACGGTATTGATTAAAAATAAAAGCGAGTCTCCCTGGTACTCCCACAATTTGACTTCTCTACAGGTAGTCAAGTGCTGCATGATCAATGCACATTGTATGGCTGGGGCTGTTAAGACTACAGACATTAACTAAAATGGAAATTAGACAGGAAAAAACAATGATGTGGTTACAATTTAAATAAATGACATGAAATATTTGCCATACACACAAAATGGATACGTGAAGGTAAGAATGAGGACAATGGAAAAAATTAATCAAAACATTTTCCTACTGAATTATGTTAGAGAAAATGAGTTGGTTCTATTCCAAAAGAGATACAATATATAGAGAGAGTTCAAGAGATGAAATTTCAATATGTGGACAGTTAAAATCGGCATGTAAGTAGACAAAAAAAAACAAAAAACTAATGCATGTGAACCACTGAGAATTTTTCTTGACAGTTTGCCTACACCTAACTAAAAACTGATTCCCATTGTAAGGAATGATTTCTGAAAATCTGCTGTGGAAACAAGTCCTCTGCAATTACAACATGTTCGGCTATAGTGTACCGAAATAAAGGAACACAGCTTTTCAATGTCCATGTAGTACATAAACAAATGACAGATTAAGTCAGAGAAAATGATCTGTACTACTGCCCTTTGAATCCACACTTGGTGAAAAAAGCAAATTTCTCTTCTTGAATGATATGACTGCAAAAATATGACATATAATAACATTTAAATTTTTTTTTTTTTTTTTGGTGCTCTTCTCACGTCATGCTGTGCACAGATTCCTCTCAAAGTATTGGTTAAAAATTCAAATTTTTTATTATTTTTTTTGTTTGGTCATTTTCTAGCATTAAACAGATGTGGTAGACTCCAAGATTTTCATGGGTTATCAAAATGAAAAGAAAACAAGAGAAAACATAAAATCATTCATATCAACTGTAAGTAAGCACTGAAAGGAGGTATGACGGAATGCCCTTGTATATAGTTTCTGTTAATAATATACAGGAAAGGGTTACAGACAAAGGGAAAGAGATGGTACTCATGCATGTTAGAACAGCTAAGGATTCGGAATTTTGTATATGCTTGAGTAAGAAACAGATACAAAAGTGAACAATATATGCATCGATAATATCTCAATTCCAAGTAACTGCAACAAAAATAAAATGAAAATTAATAATAAATTGAGCTACAAATCCAGTCCAGAATAAAAAAATTAAAAAATTCACACATGAGTTTTGGATCACGTTTCTCGCAGGCAACACGGCTTTAGATCAAAGAAGATGAAGGAATTGCACAACCCACAGAGTAACAGCAACATTTTGGTACATGACTCGGACTGCAATCCCTTAAACAAACAAACTAACAGTCTGCAAAGCACGTATACATTTAATCCAATCCAGTACCTTTTCCATCTCTGCCATTTGAAAGGAAAATGAAATGCAGAAAAAGATACATGGATGTGGTTAAATTTGCTATATATGTGCCTGAAATGTGCTGACTATTCAGGCATTGGGGCTCAAATGGGCTGATTGATCAGTTGTGTCACTACGGATGTTTTCAAGTTTGTAGGTCTTCATGATTAGCCCATGAAAACAAGAAGTCCCCCTTTTAGCCCCAAGACTAAAAGATGTCCTTTCATCTGAATTCAAGACTAAGCCCTCAGATTATCAATTAACAAAACAGTCAACTAAAAACATCTTTTCTGATGAAAACTGCATATGAAATTGTAGATATTCCAATTCTATCTGAGATTTAAAAGGTTATGGTTCAAAAAGAAATGGATACTATCCTGAGGAAATATACATAAGAGAAGATCAAACTGTAACAGAGCAGATCCTAGATCACTTAAATATTTCTTCAGCTATCAGTTCAGCACAACACTTTTCACATCAACAGTAAGAAAAGAAAATACATGTAAAATTCATATCTCTGTATCTAACAGTCTAATCATCACAGTCAAGAACATCCTTGCAGAACTGGCTTGCATAATACAGTCAGATCATTACAGCAATTCACTTTTATCATTCATTAAGAATACATACAAAGTCAAGCATATTGACGAAACAATTTGTAAATTCATGAATGAGCAGTAACAAAGAGCAGACTGAGGGACCTGAATGGAAAGAGCTAAGAGTTTCAGCACAATTTTGTGATGGACCGCATGAAGACACCGTATGTCTTTAAGAAACACTGTATACAACACCAGGATACCTAAAATGTAGGAATGGTCTGAACTTTTACCAGATTTCACGCATCCAACATGTTGAATATCTAAAACTTCTGAAGTATTGCAGGCATCAAATGAATTTATAGACTATGATTTTCTGAACTTCATTGCCAACTTCTGAAACTGCAGTTTATATCAGAACACTTGATCTATGTATTTTAGCTGAAAGCTGAAGATCAAGTATAGGACACACAGGGTATTATGGCAAAGTACAATGTTTTTGTGGATGTCAACCCTTTATGACAGCAGATCAACTTGCTTATTTTTAATTATTATATATCAAGTGTTCAACAGCTAGAGTCCAAGATTTTCATGGGTTGACATAAGTACTGCAAAGATAGTTAATGATGAGCAGTGGTTGTCATGGTCATCTTGCAGCTGCAAGTGACACTGACAAACAACATTAGCCACAGCTACATCTTGGCACTTATACTGTATAAAGAAAAAAAATGTTGAACAGCATCCATTATACGGATAAAGGTACACATTTTCCTTCCTCATTCGAGGTGAAGACTTTCACGGAACTTCAGCTTCCTTTCAGATCCCTCAGCTGACAAACATTTAGGGGGTAGGAATAAGTTCACATGCAAAACACATCATCCCTGAGTACTGGCTAAGACAGGATATATTTTATTATAACAACTAAGTAAACAGTACAACAATGCAAAACAACAATGTATCAAGAACAAGGAACATCAAGTCTTATACATTCTACTGCGTGCATCCATGACTTTCTGTTTTAAACTTATCACATCTTAATGTATTAAACTTAATCATTCTACTGTGTGCCTCCACAGCTTTCTGTTTTAAACTTATCTTAATGTATTAAACTTATTATACATTCTACTGTGTGCATCCATGACTTTCTGTTTTACACTTATCTTCATGTATTAAACTTATACGTTCTACTATGTGCATCCATAACTTTCTGTTTTAAACTTATCACCTCTTGATATATGAAACTTATACATTCTACTGTGTGCATCCATGACTTTCTATTTTAAGCTTATCACCTCTTAATGTATTAAACTTATACATTCTACTGCATGCATCCATAACTTTCTATTTTAAACTTATCACCTCTTGATGTATTTAACTTATACATTCTACTGTGTGCATCCATAACTTTCTATTTTAAACTTATCACCTCTTGATGTATTTGCTTCTTTTTTTTTTTAACAACTATGTATCTAATTTCTATTCCAACATGTCCCAAACTCATGCCCATCACTGCAGTACACTGAAACTGTTTGTTGAATCAGCCACATCCATTTCAAATAGTGGTAGCAAATTCTCCCAGCTTGATTGTGAAAGACTACAACTGTCTTGCAACCAAGGCAAGTGAGTCAGAAGTTACGCGGGACGATAAAGCTCCATGGCCATTTATGGTCCTTTTTTACCACTTTCCGACTAAGATAAAAATTATTTTTTTTTTCTTTTCACAAAAATGACAATTTAACCTTTTTTAACCTCAGAAAAGAAAAATTTTGGTGTCATAGTCGGAAAATAGGAAAAAATGTTAAAAAACAACTGTAACTTGAAATCACCCAGCGCGACTTACGACTAATTTGCCCTGAGTGCAAGACAATTGTAACACCCACTTAGTGCAAGATTTTCAAAGCCTTTCAAGATTCACTCTTGGCAAACTCAGATCTATTCTTTAAAATTAGATAACACATGTTGTGAAATCAGACACCCCTCAAATTAAAGCAACCAGAAATACCATGATTCCACTGATAACCAGTGAATTGTAAACACCATTTTTTTTTTTTGTACAAACCTTACATTATCCCAGATTAAGTGAAAAAAAAAAAAACCAATAAAAATCTGTAAAAAATAATCATTCTCTAGCGATGACATCCAGATACCTCCATGACCACTTGATTTCAGTGTTGCATCTCGAATGTATTTTTTAAAATATCTGGTACAATCTTTTCATGTCCAGAAAATGTTTAATTATAATTTTTTTTACTTTCCTGTCTATCTCTCTACTCTTCTCTAAATTCAGGTAGTTCAATCAGCATCAGATCTAAACACCCCTTTTCATTTCTTTTTTTTTTTTTTATCTGCCCATCTGTTTCTTTCTTTTCTCTCTTTCACTCTCTCTCTTGTTACAAGTGTGACCACATCATTTACATATCAGGCAGGTGCTGAATTTTTGCAGCTTTTTTAACAGAGATAAATTCACAGTATTTAAACATCTCAAAATTTCTCAAGATCAGGCTGTATCATATACAATACAGCTGTGCATCAATCCATGACAATAAAACACATGTATGAAGATAATCTCTCTCTAACCAACAAGAACAAACACGTCCATTAGTGAACAATGAAACACAATAAGGAGTATGTCTATTGTGAGTTACATAGAGTGGATACCACAGGAAATCTGGATAAACAACAGTGTGATTCAATAGCTGCCTTTGTAAGTCAAGAGGAGGAAACATACAATGTGGTAAAGGGAGGATGTGAGAAGTAGAAATACCTATGGTACTGAGCCCATTTTTTACCTTCATTTGTTTTTTTCTTTCTGTTTTTATGTTATGCTCCCTACTACAGTTCCATGACAGCCATAAGCTACCAATTCTTTAGTAGTCTTTAGAATACAAATAAAAATATATTCAAATCGTAGTTTCATCAATACTGAAACACAAATAGAATATAATTTAAAAAAAAAAAAAATCCAATGCTCTTATGGCTTGGCTCTGTTTATTCAGTACCATTTGTATTTCTACTCCTTATGTGGTTGAGCGGTAAATCATCTGACTCGCATCTCAATACAAAGAGTAAGAGAAGGGATTTGGAATAGGGGACAATAAAGATCTACTTGACAGATAAACACTTCTCAAAACTGCCAACTTTTTACCCAGTCCTCTATATGCCAACCAGTAATAGTATGCATGCCTGCCCTTTACAGATTTAAGGACTTTGGCATCACTGGGCTAGCCTTTTCTCCCCTCTTTACTATCCCTTGACCATGTAATAAGTGTTGAGATATTCACTGACTATATCCTGCTTTGATTCCTACATTTGTAGCAGTCCCCAATAGCTTTTGTAATCCTGTGAAGCTACGGCCTTTGTCCACTCTTTGATGATTCAAACCTATTTTTTCCTAGATTCATCTTGCCTTTGTTTTAGCCCTCCTCAATGCAATGCACAAATAAGGGCTCCACATATTGTTATTTGGCCTTATTTTAGGTTGATTACAATAAGTCAGTGGGATTCAAACAAATGCGTTTGGTACCCTCCTTTCTTTTAATATAAGATTTTTTTTTATAGATTATGTAACCTGTCATATTCTTATGGCTGGTCTTGTGCTATTTCTCCACTGTTCTGAAGTAAACTGTTCCTAACTAAAACACTCCCAAAAATGTGGTATAAATTTAGGTTCATCCATACTAAAACACAGGGAAAGTGATGAAAAAATGGGAAGAAAGTCTAGTTTCATCCATTCTAAAACACTGAGAAATTGATGGAAAATATGGCCAAAGTCTAGTTTCATCCATACTAAAACACTGGGGAAGTGATGAAAAATATGGCCAAAGTCTAGTTTCGTCCATACTAAAGTACAAGGAAGGTGATGAAAAGTGTGCCCAAAATCTAGAATCAACCATACTAAAGTACAGGAAAAGTAATGAGAATTTCCAGTTTTCTCAGAACTGGAATCTGGTCACTTAACACTGTCTGTATTTCAACTTCTCAATTAGAGTAACATAGGACTATGGCAAATCATTTTTATAAGAAACTTTTCTTATGAGTTAACCAAAAATAAATACTCTTCATGAGCCAAGTTGGAATTATCTATCCTACATACGACAAAACTAAAGATGCCAACATTGTACCCTTGTTTCATCATATTACAAAAACAACAGCAAATCAATATTAAAAAAAAAAAAGAATGTGCAGAGGTAGAACCCATGACAACTGACATCAAAATACAAAATAATATATAAAAAAAAAAATGCCTGAACACTAGGTAATATTCTGAGTAAAGATAAAAGGGCGGAAGCCTGTTATAGTGAGCCAAAATCAGCTATTGATGGAGAAGTGACTCAGTCTGCACAGCACAAATTGTCACATAGATCCTCAAGTGAGAAAACCATGAGGCAGAAAGTTGATTCAATACAAACTTGACATCATGGGACCTTTGAGAAAGCAACTCTGTGCTTGAGGAGGCGAAAAGGTTGACAGTGCTTACAAACTGACCAAGTTCACGGTTTGAGAAAAGTGGAGGTTTGTTTTTGTTTTTTTAACTACTTCCCATGATGTGGTATAAGAAAATAGATACTAGACATAATTTTATTTGTTCAGCTTCTTTTTCTTTATGAGGACAAAAAGGCAAACTACAGGCACCACAAGATTATAAGACTGTAAACTTGGCTGGGAGCACTCACCCCTGTCCCCGTTCTAAAAAAAAAAAAAAATAGAAAAACTTGGCTTACTACCAAAATTCATTTCCACTCCTCCCTTGCAGTTGAAATAAAAATTTGCAGCGACAAAATATCATAAGAAAAACATTTATAAAAAAAAGACAGTAGCCAAATCACAAGGTTGATGTAAAGTAAATTCAGGACCGAAACAAAAAAAAAGGGAAAAAGATATGATAGAATGACAGATATTGGAAACAATGAGTACAAACATAGATATGAGGTTACTGTGTTGTTGCTTTCTTTCGAGTATATATTCATAACAGCAGTAAGGATGATCCCTTTAGTTTCAGGGTAAGCTTGGCTAGTGATAGACAGTTGGAGCAAAAAGTAGCCTAGATCTATAGTGTTTACATTTACACTGTGATACACAGATTTCTGCAGGACACATCATCCCAAGACAAACCAGCTGAAGCATTTGCTTTGATTTGTTCTGATTTGATCCATTCAATGCTCTAGAATCAACAAATAAGAAAAAAAAAAAAAAGCAAAAATCAAATACTTTTTTTTCTACTATTTTTGAGAGATTGGGTAAATTATATCAATTTAAATTTTTTTTTTTTTTTTTCAGTTTAGGCAATTATGAGAAATGTGCGTTCTTGGCCCAGAAGGCCAAGGACATGCGTTTTTCAGAAACTGATGACCAGGGTTCAAAGGGTTAAGAGTCAGCTTGGTGCAAGTGTTATAGGCATTAACAGAATAGCTTCTTATTGTTACATAATTATCATGGATATACATTAACTAAGTCAACATCAATAATAAAGTGAGTCTAGTTATTGACTTTACATGATACTGACAGTATTTCTTCTTCAGATCTTGCCATGATAAATTTCTTTCACGGCCAGGAAGAAATGTGAGGCACCAGCAGGGGAGGGTGGAGAATTTCAATTTAAACAAAGAAAATGCCCACTAAAGACAGTGAGATCATGACCAATGTGATCCTCGAATCACTACAGATCTGACCTCTCACCGTCTCCCTGACAGATATAAAAGCTGCAATCAATACAAACTGAGAATGAAATACCAAAATGCCATAGTTTCATACATTCAAAAAAAAAAAAAAATGTATGTCTAGACAAATTACAAAAAGAGAGACAGAATTAAACAAATTAGTTATCTTCTGCATCAGAAATTCTACTGACAATGAAATTCTTTCACTCCTCAAAGATGAACCTGGGTTGCTATGCTCCTAAAAGTTAACAGCAAAGAGTTGACAGAACTGTGCTGAGAAACAAAATCTAACATATTATGTAAAAAAAAAAAAAAAATACCCTAACACTTTACACAATTCATTCTAAGCCCAGAATAAGCAAAGCCAGCTGTGATAAATAGTGAATAATATATCTCCAATATTAAAGATAAATGGGTGGGAGATACACTAGACTAACATTACATTGTCGACAGAATAAATTCTCAAGCTAACATCCTTTGGCTTCAGTAGGAATGACCTTCTGTGAATTTGTGACCTTGCACTGTTTTGTTTCATCAAAAAAGCATCTCATTCCATGTACACCACTACAAACTGTAAGAGATAATAAATCAAAATAATATTACCTAAGATATGTTGCTAGATGTGGTCCATAATATTGAAGTAAGCAAGATACGTCTTGTAATATAAGATGGACACCCTATGTGCCTATATTGATATACAAAACCAAATATGTGTGTAGTATACAGTTAAAAACATTAAATAGTCTACAGTTGTACATCTTATCTATCCATCCATGTACTGCATGATACTCATTTCAATGTCTAATTCTACATTAAATGAGAGCAACACATCTCGTAAGATCTATCACTTGATCAGTTTTTTTTTCACCACATGACAATGTCCAGTTCGTGAAGGCTTTAGAAACAATAACACTCTACAAAGGCCCATCTTGCAACAGCAAAGAAACCGATTTGTAAAAAAAAAAAAAAAAGAATTGATGATGATCAAATTAGATCTGGAAATGGTCCAAAACCATTTTCATGCTGCCCAAATCTGAAAAGATATGTGATATTTGAGCAAATTTTATGTCTTTTTTTTTTTTTAAATTTGTGGCCTACTGGTACCAAGCAACACCCTGGAGTTGTGCATGATACTGGTTTACCATGCCTAGGGAACAGCAACAGTAGCCTGCTGAACACAAAGTTGACTGATGGGCTGTGAATATCCATTTTCAACAACTAGTAATGATGATAAGTGATCTTCTTTTATTCTGTTCTAATGTTTTTCTGTACCGAGCATCCCTTGGAAATGTTTAATTCAATCTCATCTTCCCTTAAGGAGTAACACATAACACATTTAAAGATGAAAAAGCCAAAGTCAGAAAAATGATCTGATCTATATGTAGTTATGCCTACAGAATAGTAACTCCTTTAGTTCTGAATGAATATATTCATGTTGAACCAATGAAAACAACAGGACAGATTTTACTGTGGGGTTAACGCGTGAAAGTTACACTGAAAGATTTCTGAATGGTTTGCAATGGTAATAATAATCTTGATTCTATGACTGTCTGATGTGACCACAAAGAACATTTCTCTTTTACCATGATCTAATGGTGAAAAGTGAAACCAACTAGTGATAAGCAATGACAACAAGTGCACTATGGACTTCCATTCTCTAAATGTCTAGTGTGATCATAAGAGCATTGCTGCTTTGGTTTGCTCTTTGGATGATGGAAATACCAACAAACTGACTAATAAAATGCTGCAAAGTTTTGGTCTATTCTGATATGTTCACTAAAAAATCTGATGATGATCTTGTGGCCTCAGCTAAAAAGACTTTGATCATACGTCACTTTCTTCACCTCTTTCTAATGGTTATAATTTTAGCCTCCCAAATAGCAATTTCTTGCTTTCTTCTTTCCTTATACACAAACTTGTTAAAGATTTCTTGCTAAATCTTCTATGCCCACGGAGCTGTGCTAGCCTTGTGGTTGTTTTTGCCCATTCAACTCCCTGATTAAGCCAATCACAATTTTGAATTTTAAATCAAAAGTTCCTTGTTGACAGTACTGACTGGCATCTAAGTCTTCACATGCATGTGGTTCATCCCTTAGGTGTCAGAGTGCCCAATATTGTGGTATGGGTAATCTCTGAAAAATTCGACCTGTCATCAAGGACATGCGATTCATCCGAACATGCCAAGAGGCTGAAATGGTCTAAGACTTGCTCATTGTACCTTGAGTCTGGATTACTTTCCAAATAACACTCGATAAAGTGAGGAAAAAAGATTCATCTTATAAGTCATCCTTGGGTCTAAAATGTGATTTCTTGAACTTGAACAAATATTATCATTATAGAAACTGCTACACAAACACATTCTACCCAATTTATTAAAGCTAACGTATTGTTGAATTTGTTGACCAGACAAGAAAATAAGCAACTCAAAAATATGGTATGACGTAACAATATTAATAAGATACTGTAAAAGTATTGTTCTAGAATGTGGGATTCTGTCAGAACTGGTTGACGCTGTGCCCTGCAACGTTTACTGATATGCGAAGTTGTGGCCTTTTGATGATCTGTTTCACTTTTTGCGTTGGTGATATCTAGTACTGTGTTTCTCTGACCTGGCTGTGGATTCAGAATACCTTGATGCTGTGTCGAAATCTGGGTGACTGACATGCTGGTTTCTGTTCTTGCTACTGCTGGTGATGACCCCGTTCTCAGACAGCACCGACAGGCCTCGTGGGCCAAGTCTGGGCACACCTGGCATTCCCGCTTTGTTCCTTGCAGAGTTATCTCCCATAGGCAGTTTGGCCATGGACATTATTTCCGGCAGGGCTGCCCGACTACTCAAATGAACTGATGTTCCGGAGAGTTCAATAACAGGAGGTAGGTTTTTGGAGGCCGCCCACTTTGCTGCTTCTGCAATAGCAGCTGATGCTAAGTTTGTTCCTTTCAGAGGCAACAATCCTTTTTTAGAGTGAGATGCTTTACCATGGTTATTGTTCAGCCAAGAAGACAGGATAGATGCCTGGCCATCATCAAATGTGAAGTGCTGCCGATCGCTTATCTGACCATGGCTTTTCACTGACCAGTTATCATCGCTGTCATCTACAAAGCCCCAATGCGTTTCGCCCGTCAGTGATTTGGATTTGCTTCGTCTCCGCTGTCTCCGCTTGCCCTCTCGCTTACTGCCCTTGATACCTTTGGCTGTTTTGCAACTGAGGCGGGAAAGTGGTCGGATGCTGGGGCGACGTCTGTCTTGGGAAATATTCTTCTTAGCGTAGCCGTAGCTCTCGGCTGTTTGGGGTTTTATCCTTTGTTTTCTGTCACCACTCATCGCCTGTCGCAGGGCGAGTGCCACTAACTGGTGATCATCAGTCTGTCGCTTACCATTTCTAGACATGTAAAAGAGGGCCTGCCGCATCAGTTCATGTGAGAAGGGAGTTTGGTGGACATTGGATGACAAGGCCTGAGCATCCCCAGAGTTCTCTGTGCCCGCACCATCAGTGTTGTTGTTATTAATATCATACAACCTCTTGTAATATGAGTTGAGTAAGTTTTCTCTGATACTGGAATGATGAGAATTCAAGCTGCCATCTGTGAAAAGCGTCACTTTGTCCACAGGAGCTCGCCTATCGTGGGGCTCACCTTTAGATTTGGACTTGAGTTTTTCATTTAACGATGGTGGTTTTGGATATGGAACTGAGGAAGAAGGCCCTAACTTCTCCAGATTTTTATCAGTGACTTGATTCAGGCCAAACAAGAACCCGCCATCACTGGCTGCCTGAGGCACTGAGAGAGTGGATTTGAACAGAATCACTACCACAGAAATGTTGTCAGACGAGCCGTTATCCCGTGCAGCGTTGACAAGACCAATGGCAACATCGTCTATCCCACCAGGGGATGTGTGGGAATGTTTGTAAACAATACTGGTCACCTGCAAACATAATAAAATAACAATATCAATGCTGAATTAACAGCCAGGACTTTTCAGCAGCTTACACTACAGCAGAATGATTCATACCACACTGCTAAATTCACTGCAAACCAGGTGATTGTGAAAATCTGTCAAAATATTTAAATGATACAGTCCATGGCTGGAAAATAAAGATGAATTTCAGAACAAAAGTCAAAAGTGATTTTCAGAACTGTTCCAGAATGATCAGTGAATGTGCCAAGAAGGTATGTTTTAGAACTATTTAATCTGACCTGGCAAAAAGTAGGATGTGTAATTAGGCCATATTCTCAAAGCTCTGAAAATTGAGTGGTTCAAAATCAGTGGCGTAATACATGGTATATTTGGTGGACGGAATGTTACTGTACCTATCCAGTGCTGCCAGAATCCTACAATATAGTCATTTGTCTTGCGCCCAGGACATATAAGCCAGAAGTCGCACAAGGTGAGTTCAAGTCATAGCCACCTTTGACCGTTTTGTTTGACTATTTTCTGACTGTGATACCAAAATATTTCTTTTTTTCAAACTGAAAAAAGTTAAACTGTTGTTTTGTGGAAACAAAAAAAAAAATTTAGTAACTTAGTTGGAAAGTAGCTAAAAACGACAAAAAGCAGCCGTATATTTTCATTGCCCTGTGTGACTTCCGACTCATTTGCCCTGGTCGCAAGACATTTTTTCTCAACAATTTAAATATGGCATCTCCAATATCCACATGTAACTCTCCAATCTCACATTCTTACTATGAACAAGCTGTATATGCAGTGTTCATTACAATCATGAAGTAGGGACTAATTTCAATTTTAATGAAATGTCCCCTTTTGACTTGTGGTTGTTTTGGGTCAGCTGGATGCATGTGTATCTTACCTAATCCTTACCTTTTTTGTAACTATTATAAAACCATAAAACGCACGCAACCCGTAATATTAAAATAAAAAAAAAGAGGAGACGACATAAAAAAACTTATAGTGGGATGAAGCCATAAAATGGCAAAATAACTTCCCTTGGTGGTCTAGAGTCGTTACAGAGTAAAACAAAAAAAAACAAAAAAACTGTGTCTTCTAATTATCTCATGAGAAAGTTTGTTTCAAGTCATAACAACAGTTTCTGATAATATAAATTCCAAGGTCACACTGACCTGCGCAGGTGTCAGGACATCCCAGAGGCCATCACAGGCTAGAACCAGGTATTCTTCCTCTCCTGTCATGTGGACTGTGGTCACATCAGCGTCGCTGGAGATGAACGGCTTGTGAGGAGCATCACCTGAGGATCAGGCAAACATCAGACTAAATCATACGCAGCTAAAATTGATGAAATTCCATTCTTCAAATCTGAAAGAACTAATTTATTTTGTTTGGGAAAGATCAAAGTTGTCCATAAATGCATCTGAAACCACTTTAGTTGCGCCATAAAAATAAACTGACTTTTTTTCAATGAAAATCAAATCATGTGCTGTACAACAAAAAAGGTGAATTAATTACAACCCCTGTACAACAAAAAGGTGAACCCTTACCTTCTCTGCAAGACAAGTTGGCGAATCCGTCAATAAAGTATCTTAGTGATTTGCCCCTTTGTCATGAAGAGAAGGTAAGGGTCAACCTTTTTGTCGTACGGGGATTGTTACCTATGCACCCCTATGTCATACAAGCAAATGAAATGAATCTAAAATTCTTCAAATATGAAAAACATGACACTTTCTTTCCAAGCGAGATCATACATCATATATGGCAAATGCATGAACATCCATATACCAAATCTGTTGAAGATGATGGCTATTTTGAAGGCAATAACTATGTCAGAAGATCACCGAGTATCCAAAACAGTGATGAAGTGACATTAATATTTTCCTAAGCAATATTTAAAATTACTGCCTCTCACCACAAGGGAATAAGGATCACACTAGGTCTACCTTAGACAATAAAAACATCTGTATTTTCGTTGTTTTTCTTAAGCCTTTCAATCCTAAGAGATAGGATTATCTCGGCTTTTTAGTTGTCAATTTTTACTGAGAATGTTTGTGGGTAGAAATTTGGAATTTGGAAATTTTGCCTGGACAGCAGCACTCAGGCCTACTCTTCTATCGATTTTCAACTGCCAAGGGTTCTTTAACATGCGTAACGTACACATGGGACCTCCAAAATATATTCGCCCTTATCTGAGAAGGCCAGATGTCGGGCTTCCCTACCCACAGGAAGCCAGGTGACCTTTGAATCAGTGAAAAAATGCAGGTTTTCGACCTTCGATTCTGTCATCCCCCAATGCAGAACCCGCGTTTCGATCCCGGCCTGTTTTGTCCATGAGCAGATGCCATACCCATTGAGCCACTGCGTCCCCCAAAAACATCTGTAATGATCCCTCTATGCCACATATCTGATGCCAAAACCCAAGGCTCTAAGTTACTAGACAAAAATGAAAGTAGGACCAAACATAATACTTCTGGTATAGTAGAATATGAAAAACACCAGAGCACTTTTTCATTTTTGCATCTTCTGAAAAAATGAAATTATGTTCACCGTATTTGCATCCAAACAGTACATTATTCTCAGCTGAAGACAATAAATGACTGAGCCTGCAGAGGAACATTTCTCACAAGAAGATATTGAAACCCAAACAAGGAGGATGAGATTGTGAATAGTTATACACAGTGTCGTAACACTGGATATAATAGCACCATATTTGTTAAATGTCTCTCAGTCAGTCAAAATGAGACGTATGCTGATTTTTCACTATATGGGGTTTTTTGTATCATGTGAAAGCTTATTTCATACCCATTCAGATGGTGAAAATAGTTCTGAGCTAACTTTATTCTAGCCAGATTTATTGTAGTTTAGAGACAAGCTGGGACCCCCCCAGAAATGACTGAAGTTCTGAGAAAAACGAGATTAAATCAACGGTGTAATGCATAAATCTCCATACTTGCCTCCCATTAAAACCCAATTTTAATGAGGAAATATTTGTAAATCGAGGGTAAGACTGGTGCTGTCATGTTCAGAGATAAATGCACTTCCAATTTCTGCAATAAAGAAAAATGTCTATGTTTGACCCCCCCTCATCATATTCAAAGCCCATTTTCTCGGTTCTAGCCCAGTGACTTAAGTCTTATTTCGACTGGCCGCAAGACAAAAGTACTGTACATAATGTCTCAGGCTTCTTGATACGAAGTTTTAGTGATGCCTTCTCTATCTCCAAAGCATATACAAGATGGTGGTAAGGACAGTAAGAATGCAGTGGGGACCTACCTATTGCCCTGGACACAGAAATGTTCCCATTAACTCTCCAGGCACCTATAAAAAGCACACAACCTCCAAGGTCCTCTATCCGACTTCTCTCATCCTGCAAAACAAAAAGGCATCAGAAGTAAGCAACATCATTTTTGTGAAATGAGGAGAAATATTTTTTTTTTCTTACCTGCTCTCCCACATCATGCATCAGAAATTGTTCATGATCTGAAAACGACTTCTTTATTCATAAACTGACATATTTGTAAGTGTCTCTAATTTTAAAATGCAATATCTTTACCAAAAATAAACCCAAAAAAGGAGCACAAACATCATCATGCAGGTAATGTGAGGTTACATAAATACACATAGTTACAGCTCTATTTTGACATTTCGCAGCACACTGCTGCATGGATAACAGATGTCTTGTGCCCAGGGCACATGAGTTGGAAGTCGTGCCGAACTATCATGAGTTGCGGCTGTTTTTAACTATTTTCAGACAGATACCAATTTTTTTTTCTGGTTAGGAAAGGCCGAATTTTCATTTTGTGGGAAAAATATAAAAAATTTTGTTATCTCAGTTGGAAAATAGATAAAAACCACTGGAACTCATCTGCTGTGGGCGCAAGAGCAATTTACAACTCTTACAAATGACTTCAGGGTAAGTTATTGAAATCCAATACAGATTGTAACTGATGCTATTGTAGTATCACTTTGATCTAAATTCTATGATAAAGCTCTAAGGATTAACACAACTTCAAAACTGTAAGATATGTCTAGCATAGAGGAAGGATTAAAGGATTCAACGCACTCATATCACCATGTTTGGCAGCAGTTGGTCTGTATAATGCACTGTTCACCTAGGACTAGAACTTCGGCACAGGTCATATACTAGGAAAGGTTTGTAACACGACTAATTACTCACAAGTTCATAAGATATCTAGGCCATTTACATGTATTTTGAGAAAAATGAACAAAGTACATTCATTTCACCTCATAATAACACATACGTCTTTATTTCAGATGGTTCAAGCTTTATACTGAAATTCAATCTTGGAAACCATGCTTTTAAAAGTAAAAGATTCAAAGCATAACCTAAACTCAATTTGGCCCAAAACTAACTTAAAGCCACTGCGAGAGTGAAAATATGATATTCAAATAAGAATCAAATACAATTTAATCAACAACATCTAACACATAAGCAAAAATTAAAAGCCAGAATTAAAAGAAATAAAATTGAATGGGAAATAGTTCATGTCAAGCCATCAAGACATTTTCTGATATAAATTACAGACACAATGAGAAACATCAGTGCCCACAATTGCCATAGAAGTGTGGATCAATGGTTGGTTTGGCACCCTTTACTTGACTCACCTCTCTTTCTGGTTTGTGTGGACTCATGACCTGAACTGGTTGCCCTGCGCGGACCAGCAGGGCCTGGGAGTCACCCAGCCAACCAATGTACATTTCTGAGTCTCGAAGAAGCACTGATACCCCTGTTGTTCCGCTGCGCAGACCCTGAGTGACAAATACCAGCGGTTTAACATTTTTACAGAAGAAATACATCAGGCATGAAAAAAAAAAAGAAGCAAAATTGTTATAACTTCATCAGATGAGTTAAATCAAATTTGACAACTGTGCTTTTTTTTTCATTTAATCAAGGCTATCTTATTTTCATGGGGTGAAACTGTGCAAAGATCTATTCCAGTTTCTAATTCATTAAACAACACATTTCATATCTAAATAAATGTTCTTCTCTGATAAAGCACTACAAATACAAAAAAAAAAAAGGTCTTAATCAGACAAAAAACTGTGCAACTTGTTGCCAGATAATAGAGTGTAACTCCACACGAAATCATGTGTTGACTACTTCCTTTTTGATTTTCCTGATCTTGGCAAAAGTAACAGGATGAGGAAACTGACCTCCCGCTTGGATTTCTCCAGGAATTTGATGTCGGTGGTTTTGTAGGCCTGTTTCATTGCGGAGGCTGGGTCAATGTTGAACTGCTGATCGTTGACCAAATGACCATGGAGATGAGTGGCTGCGTACTCTGCCGCCTCCAGGCCTCCATGACCATCAAACACAGCAAAGTAGGACTGGCTGGGACTGTCCTGTGGACGTCAACATTACAGATAATAGTAATAATGATAATGATTACAGATTATATGATTATATTGTTCTTCTTGCCCTGACGAAGAGATTAGCGGGCTTGAAAATTTGGCAGAGAATTTATCATCACAGTCAAGTTGTTTATAGTTTTCTATGTTATTTGTTTTTCTTGAATTGTTTTGCTAGTTGCCGGTCAGATAGTTTTATTGTATTTTTACAAAGTAATAATGATAATGATGGTGATAATTTTTTTTCATCAAAGAGCCAAGAGGGCTTGAAAATTTGGCTAGCGATATTAGTTTCTTTTATTGACTCATTCAAAATTCTTCATATTGTTTTTCCACGTTTTTTTTTATGTATTTGATTAGTTGCCGGTGGTCAGTCATTTTAAATTTCAAGATATTTTTCATAAAATGAAGATGATGATAATAATAATAATAAAGATAACAGTAATAATAATAGTAATAAAACTAGCCACACAGTGACAGTAGTTGTAACAGCGATGATGGTGAAGATGGAAGTGGTAGCAGCAGTGGCAGCCGTTATATCATAATTGTCATTGATGTCACCATCACTGTCACCGCCACAGCAGCAGTAATAGTTGTAGTAGTAAAAAATATAGTGCAGCAGTAGTAATGACATTACTAATAATACAAATATATTGATAATAATACTATTTACTTAAAACTATCTTTCATTCGGAAAAGCTATTATGAACTTATCAGGTGATAAAATCCACTATCAGCAGTGAAGCAGCTGACTACACATCTACACATCTGATCCCAATGCAGCACCCACCTTAAGGTCATACAACACATTTAGATCTGTCAATATGACATGTCGATCTTCCATTTTCCGCCTCGTGTTCTTGATGGCGTGAGATGACACGTGTAGATTGGTAGGCGGGGCTTTTAACACAGGCAGTGAGGCGTTCCATGCTTTCACTGTAGTGTGGACATAGGCTATCACTTCTTGTAACAATTTAGTAGCATAAATTTCTGAAAGGGAAAAAAACAATACAAAGAACTTGGTTAGTAAATGTTGTGTGCTCCTATGTTGTGAATCATCAAGCATTCACCAATCACAGGGTGATCACACAGAAAACTCATAGCATACTGGTCAACTCGATTTTACCACCGTTACAGTGTTGGTAAGCTTTACAACCTCCTGTCGTGGTGGTTATCGACCATAATAAAAAATAATATAACACTAAAATGTGTTTTGATCAGTTAACTCTGATTAACTATGGTTATGGTTTTTATAAGCTTTTCAACTCCTGTAGTGGTGGTTATCTCAGCTGTCCACAACCATAATAAAAAAATAACATAACACTATTGTGTTAGGTGGATTGTTATACTGATTAACTGTGGTGGGTATGGTTTCTATAAGCTTTTCAACCTCCTGTAGTGGGGGTTATCTCAGCTGTCCACAACCGTGGCCAAAAAAATAATATAACACTATTGTGTGATCATGTATATCCAAGCTATCTCCTGTGCCAGTAAGTATTAACTATGTTGTTGTTTTTCTTAAGCCTTTCAATCCTTAGAGATAGGATTATCTTGGCTTTTTAGAAGTTGCCAATTTTTGCTGAGAAATTTTTGTGGGTAGAAATTTGGAATTTGGAAATTTTGCCCGGACAGCGGCACTCAGGC
>JBCAUA010222588.1:0-20763 GCA_038406235.1 Peronia verruculata | reverse complement strand
ATCTATCTATCTATCTATCTATCTATATATCTATCTATCTATCTATCTATCTATCTATCTATCTATCTATCTATCTACATGTATCTGTCTGTCTGTCCGTCCGTCTGCCTGTCCGTCTGTCTGTCTGTCTATTACTTAAATGCATTCTCTGTCTATTAATTAAATAATTTATTTTATTATTTATTTATCTACATTTACTTATTTATGTGTACATGTATTTATCTAGCAACATATTTATTTATTTATTTTTTGCCACGCAACAGCAATCATTATGAAAATACAGCAAGAAAAAGACAGCAAACAAATTTATGTTTGATTAATCGATAATTACATGCATTCATTTCAAATCATGAGATGGACATACTATCTGCATCCACAAAACATTACAGTGAATTCTTTATTTTATTGAGACATGGGAGTGTCATAATTTCATATATCATTGGTTACCAGTATTAGGAACTACATGTACTACATTTGCTTATACGTTATGGTGCTACATTTTTTCCTAAATTGATGACACTGGTGGAAGGTCACGAGAGATTCTAATCAGTACTTTTGATTACTTAGACAGACATGATTCAAGACTATAGTTTGAAAGTGATACACACGTAATAGCATTTTGGCAGAAGTTGAATTTCTGTTAAGGTTCTGTAAGTTATTACTTGTGTCTTGTTTTAAACTCTGGAATGTTTCTCAGTTTAAGTGTTCGAGTGAGTTACATGTGTCCTAATAAGAGTTAAAGGAACCAAGGTGACAATAAGGTGAGAGTGAATCATCATCGTCTTAAACACACGTATGATGCTCAAGATATGGTACATCAAGGACTGGAGTACTCCTAAGAGGGGGGGGGGGAGGTCCTGAAATTGGGTTTTTGCTCAAAATACATGTATTCGAATGTGGGGTTTTGTTTTCTTTTACACCTTTGAATCCGTATGCCCGGTTGATCGGCCCCTCTGCCATCCAGGCTCTAATTCATTTGGAGCTCTTTATTCATTGACGGACCATCGCTATTTTGCTACGGGGTTATGATCTCCTTCACCATTGTGCCAGGGGTGAACACTGACCAACCATCTGAGGCCCTGACCACACCGAATGTCAGTGTAAACGTTCACTACGGCCTCTGAAATGGACTTTCCAAGGCCTAATGAGGGTGTAATATGCCATGTTTCTTGTTTCTGCTGTTTCAGAGTGCAGTTGAAGATAATCTGTCACAGAAGGGTAAAAACGCCCTTGGTTTTCACAGAGGAAGAAATGGTGCCATTATATAGTCCTCTCTGGACGCTAAGATGACTCCACAGAAGACTTTTTGCTGATCGGGGTGGGGAGCGAAAATGGAGGGAAAATGGGAGTAGGGGCACAGAGGAAAGTAAAAGAAGGCATAGAATCATAGAAAGAGGTCTAGTAGGTGAAATAATCATGTTTTGGTTGAAAGTCCAATCAAAAACTCTTTGCGGCTTTTTTTTTTTTTGTTTTTTAGCACAAATATGCGATCTACTTGTTTATTTTTGGAGCGATTTGCATGAAATTTGACATGAACACTGAACAAAACATTGATAACATTTTAAAGTTTTGAGAAATTTGAGATTTTAGGGTCAAAATCAATTGTCGAAAAATCCGTGACATTTTTACATATGATTTAAAAAATTTGTATGGGAAAAAAAAACGAAAAAAAAAACTAAGTTAGTTATCAAAAATATCCTCTGACTCTGATCATTTCTAAATATCAAACTGAAAAATATGTACAGCTGTATGCAAATTCACAAGCAAATCGGTTGAAAAATGTAGAAGCCTCGATCTATAGTACACAATATTGAGTGGTAAAGTCCAAGATGATGGCGGTTGCCATGGCAACCAAGAGTGATTCGATTTTTTTTAAAAGAATATTTTCCGTTAATTTGACCATGCCGAATTCGATGGTAATGGCTAAAATCATCTCCCCCAGCGGTTTAAAAAATATTTTCCAGGACCACCCCACCCCCCCCCCCCACACACACACACACACACTTAATGGAGCCAAATTCTGTAGATCTAGAGTCTATATGTATGGACAGAGTAGTAATCAGTCGTCTCCTTATAAGTTAAGCTCTTTTTTGTTGTCGTTGTTGTTGTTGGTGTATGTGTGAAAAATGACGCTGCTAAGGTGTCAGTCGCAGTTATGAAATTGCCTTATCTTCAGCATCATTTCGATACATTTTCTTATCAAAACCCTTCCAATAGTATTCTAATTTAAAAAAGGCATATAATTTATTGCTGTTCAATTTGCGAAGACACCGGACAAGGAAAAATAACGGGGGTTTTCTCGAGTTCTCTGGTAGTATTCGCTAAAAATAGAAAGGTACCTCCTTATGACGATGCAAATTTATTTTTAGATGATGGGCTAGTTAAAAAACACAAAATTTGTTTTTTAATTTTTTAAAATAATCATGTAGGTTAATTCAGGCAATTAATTCATTCCATAAAATGTGCTAAGGAATTTTGTACGATAATTTTATAATATTGTCGATTATATTAACCAGATATAGAATGCTTAAAATTAATATGTGAAGTTTCTTTTGTATACTTTTTCCAGTTACTATTTTTGACCTGACAACTCTCTGTTAATAAAATTCACTTCCTCCAGTTTTATTTACATCATTCTGATCCTGTGAAATTGGGTGACGGTTCGACTTAGATTGTACAGCTCCTCTCTGCCACTTTAGTTACGCTTATTTCATTTGTTGTAAGTCCCATACTAGATATGGAATTTCCTCACCTTGGTCAACACTGTAATCAACCAACATGCAAGCAGCTAGGTGAGTAGATCTAATCATAAATTCCAGATCTACGGTCGAAAGTGAAAGGCTTCTCTTACACCGTGTTTGGCACAATATGATCTAGATCTAGATCTAGCCTTGAACATGATTCATGCTTTAAACTCCAACACAAACTCCAGATCTAGATCTAGATCTTGCTCTCGATCTAGAGTTTAGATCTGTATTATTTCTAGATCCAGACATAGTGGTTCTCAGAATTCACCCAGTTCGTTTCTGACAGTTTTCTGTACTGTTCAACAGTAGAATAATAGTCAGTGGAGTCCACTTAAGATAAACTCGCTGAGGCTTATGATAAAATCTCGGTTAAAATAAACTTTCTTCCTGGTCCCGATTTTTTTCCCTTCTTTTCCATTACCAATGAATGACTGGTTAAAATAAAAGCAATCTCTGCTTAAAATAAACCCATCGTGTCAGCCCACAAGCGTAAACCAGTAGGCCTATATTTGCGACTCAAACTCTCACTAAAAAGTACTCTATGATCCAAAGTTGAATCCACACCCACTGCCTGCCGCCTTGATGAAGTAAAAAGCGCCATGTGTTCGGAAAGGGGTTGGGCAGGGGGAGGGGAATGAAGGCTGGGAAGGGCAATGTTCGCTATCACTCAGAACAATGCAGTCTCTGCATGTGAGGCCCACTTGATGATTTGCGTAGCCTCCCTTTCCATCACTTGTCATGTGCACATCAGCACACAGTTGGTCCTGCCTCTCCCTTCCCAGTCCCAAACAAATGGTATACGGTAGCCTACCTTACCTACTGTACTAAACAAATATGTACATGTAGTAGTTTCCTACGCTTCACACTGGGCCATCGAACCGAAATCAACACAAAATGCTTAGCATTACATTCCAAAATGAAAATGAGTTTTGTTTTTGTGGTGAGGGTCACAGAGACAGTTTATAAGAACAGGGGAGGCCACTGTATATATTATCCACCTCTTATTCTTATGTGAGAGTTTTTTTCTCTTGAAAATGGTTAAGATTATAAACCTTGCTTGAATTATGAAATAAACTTGTTGACTCAAGTCTCAAGAGGTTTATCTTAAGCGGACTGCACTGTATTTCACTTATTAAATTTGACAGATCCAAGGAAAGTCATGTTATAAACACAGTCTGACGTGAATTCACAAAAAATCACAAGTAAAAAGAGTCATATGGAAGAACAGTATTCACAGTGTGCCATGTGCTGCAAAAATAGTTGCATTTGATGAACTACACCTTTAACTTTAATTTATAACTATGAGAGGTTTTTCGAGGTCGGTCATGTGACTAGTGGTTATCTCTCACAGATGGTAATGGACATGTAACTCACACCAAGCCATCATTACATAAATCTTTAAGTTAATAAAAATAGATCAACAGATAAAGTTCTTATAGTATTAAAACAGAAGCTCCAGATGAGTACTGATATGAAAACATTATTTTTATCTCTTGGTAACAAGGGGTTAAAAGCCAACAAGGTAAAGTATGATAATATTTAATAATGGTGTGCCATGTTTCATCACTTAATTTTTTTTTTAAATAACTGTTTCACTGTTTCAGATTTTCTGCCAATGAAATGTGATGCCTGCTCAAAAATATTTTGGTAAGTGTGTGTGTATTACAGTCTAAAATTAGAAATTGAAGGAGTAGAAAAGATAGACTGTGAATATTTTTCATGCCTACTTTAAAATGGATCAGTTTTCATTGGTGTCATTGCACCTGATGCTAAAGTTAGGAATGCCATCTTGATTTAAAAATGGATTTGACATTTGTGAGTTAGATATAAAAATTATTCAAAATTTATATATGCAGAAGAAGCAAGAGAAAAATACTGAGCTTACAGAATATTTTGTAATGTCAGGATTGAATCATTACTGCCCACAATTCCATGTCAATTTTGTTGTTTTCTTTTACTGTACATTTTTGTCTTGTAGCTAAGAAAAGCATTACATTTTTTTTTTTTTTTCTATTTCAGCCGAGATCACATAGTATATGCAACTCATAACTGTACAGAAGCCTATAAAAAGGTAAGATAATCACAGTGTGCCGCACATCAAATTCGCTATAGTGAATATTTAAATTTAGTGAGTGACAATAAGACAATGGAATAATGAGTAATTTTAGATTTTGTTTGTCCATAAGGAAATTCGTGACTTATATTATACAATATTTAGATAACGTTCGTTTTCTTTTATTTTGTCTTTTTTCATTGATTTTTTGTAGTATGTGTGGGCACATTTGGAAAGTGGCAAGTTGTGTGTCGTTGGCAGACTGAAGTGATAAAAAAAAAATAAAAAAATTATGTGTCTAATATTAACTGAGTAATTATTAATATTATTTGAAGTTTCAAATTCATATTGTGTAATCTTTACTCATTTTGTTTTGCCAGGACAACCAGATACCAGTCTGTCCATTGTGCAACCTTCCATGTCCTGTGAAAAAGGGAGAGCTTCCAGATGTGGTGGTGGGAAGACATATAGAATCAGATTGTCTTTCAGATCCTGCTAAGGAAAGGAGAAAAGTAAGTAGAACAACCATGACAGATGAACAATAAAAAAGCCAATTTTGCTACCCATATAATTTGTACACGTCCCTTATCCAGTGCCCTCATATTCCAGACTCCACAGTGACATTTCTCACTGTAAGAATTTATCAGTCCCACCTCTGCCAAATTGTTATAAAAGGGATGTCAAATTTTCTATTTTAGTAGGATTTCCTACTTTTTGGCTGTCAATAATTTCTCTGTTGGCCCCAAATCTGGTATCTCTTACTATTAGTGTTAATGTACTGCAATTTTACATGTTGGCAAGAGTATGCCAGGAACATTTCCTACTTTTTCATATAGACAAATTAACATCCCTGTTATAATATTATTCTATGTGTAGATAAGAAAATCAATCTGTTACTTGTGATAGGAAAGTTTGACCTAATGAAAAACTCCACATCGAAAATAGAATCCATGTATGCAGGGTCTGAGAATAGACATCAAACTTCATGGTCCACATATGTCATAGAAAATTGCAATTCAGTCCGCAATCAAAAGAAAGTTTGAAAAGAGAAGAGGTCATCAAGCAGATCGTTTGTTTTGGTTATTCCTTACAGAATGGTTAGACACTTGTGACCACATATTATTCCCCGGCAGGTCTGAAGCTATGACGAAGAATCCTTTGATCCTGTCCAAAGAATGATGTCATTGCCAAATTGTTGTCATAAGAACAGTTGTTCTTAAGGCTTTTTTTTGTTTTTTTTTTTTTGTTTAGGTGCAATATAATACTGTGAAATATTGCAGTTCTGATATAATTTTCTTATAAGATAGAACATGGAAGAGAGGTCGAGAAAGCTCTAAAACAGTTGAAACGAAATTTGCGGGGAATGGAAATTATTTCGTTCTGTCGCTGTTTTGTTATATTGGAATGGTCTAAACTGAAATAGGGACACACCCCTTGGATGCAAGTTTAATTACCGAATTACCATCCCTGATTGAGAACTCATGCAGCCCGAAGTGAATGAAAGATTGCTTGACGCGACCACACTGCTACCTTAACGGAAGTGTGTACAGTTTATGATTGAAAAGACAAAGGCCAATCCATCCTCTGATGCCTTGGTTGTGGCTATAAATAATGACAGAATCTTAATAGCCTCACACATGCATGTATTAGATGACTTATCACGTAGTACATCATACTTGATCAGGGCCAGGAGCATCAAGTGAGGTGTGAAAAGGGAGATGGTAGTTGCATGATTTGTACACGCTTGTACCTCAGGCCTTACCTTTCTTGTGTCATGCAGCTGGGTTGTACAGCACATTGCAGGTACCAGTTCTTGACCTGCTGACGGTCATTTTTTTTTGTTGGAAGAAACTGATCGAGTGCCTGAGTTTGGTCTTGCTTGCACTCAATATGAAAGAAAAATGCGATCGGGGATATGAAAACTGTTCATTGTAAGGGTAGTTTTCATATCAGCCTATAGTTTTGTTTTGTTGTAAGCGTGACAGATTACATAGCAAAAAAAAAAGAAAATGTTCCCAAAGATTCTTTATAACACGTTTCTTTTTAAGCGTTTTCTTAATAATCGCCTTAGAATGTACATGCACATGATACAAAATGTCCATTGAAAGATGAATATAAATTATTTTATGCTCATGTTGGAAAATGTCACAGTGCTGATAAGGGAATATTTGCCTGGTCTGCTGAGGCTCAAATTAACCTTATAGGAATGGTAAGGTTTGGTGTTGAAGAATGATGCAATATAATTATTATAAGTAAAGGTAGCAGGACTGACTGTTACAGTTTTCTTTATTTGCATATATCGGATATTACATATTTGTAGGATGTTGATATATAATTTATTTCTATTTCATTTCCAACAGGTATACACAAACAAGTGCTCAAAGAAAGGTTGCAAACAGAAAGAGGTAAGCTGAAGAAATTAAATATAAATGAACTCTTGAGTAGTATCAAATTTGATTAATTTTTCCTCCTTATTTGACATATCAGTCAAAAACAAAGGACTTTATGTTCAGGACTATTATATTTCTCATATTCTGATGGAACTATAATGTTCAGTGTTTCCATCTTTGTCTATACTAGAATAATGGTGTGACACATCAGAGATTATGAGAAATGAAAGTACCAAGATGTGAGAATAGAATTTCTTTTTTTTTTTTTTTATTTCTGCCTGAAGAAAAACAAATACAGATTCAAAATTCCATGTCAATCTTACAATAAAAAAAAAAAAAAAGTTTAATCGTTATATCAGAATGTGACTGTACCATTATTTTCAGTGGTTTTCTTTGGTAATAAGTTGAAGGCCTATTTTTAATTTGTGATATAATTGACCAGTGCACACCATTGATTTGAATGTTTATCGTTTTTTTTTTTTTTATTCCAGTTGGTGCCTGTCAAATGTGAAACATGTCGTTTAAATTTTTGTCTTCGACATCGTCATGAGCAAGATCATGACTGCAAAGGTTTTCAAGGCTCAGGGAAATCTGTTAGCAATGCAGGGTAAGTTTGCACATTTTTTTTGATGCAATGATTCAATGAGTTAATTTCTTTACAATGATCTACATGTTGTTTAAATGAATACAGCAAGCGTCAAATAGAGCTAGACAATTTTAGTTTTGTATTGATATGTGCATATAGTCATTCAGAAACTTCACATGATGTTACATGCAGAAAAGGAAGCCAGGTCATCCACTACATGATTGAGATTTAGCAGAAAGATATTATGGATGAGATTCAGAAGATTTCGTCATGTTACATTGAAAAAAAAATAGAAAAGAAGCTGCTTCATTAGCTCAATTTTTTTTTTTTTTTCAGTATCATCAAGTGATTCAGTTTGTGTTGAAATGTACTTTGTGCCAATGTGTATGTACTAATTTTGTGTGTGTGTGTTTGCATTCAGTAAATTGATAGCTTCTTCTTCCTTGGATTTTGTACCCTGTTAATTGTTAGCTTATTTAGTCAGGGTTGTATGTGAGACTCTTGAAAAGTATCATTTCACAGATTGTGCAGGAAAGATATCGAAGATCTTTATTTTATCATTCATGATTGTTGCCGATTTAACCCAATGGCATCATTATGCCATTGCTATACTATTGAGCAAAACTTAGTCCACTGATGCAACATGAAAGCTAGACTTTTGGAAATATAAGTAGAATTTGGTGTTTGTTATGATCTTACACTAAGTCATCAAGAAATTATTGCGAGACATAGTTTTCATCATTTCATCATTTGTGAGACACCTCTGCTGTTCATTAGAGGATGCTAATTTTTCCTTTTTTGTTTTAATGTAACAGGGCAGCTGCTATACTCAGGGCTCAACAGTCATCTTCCAAAACATCCTCTTCTAAGGCAGCTTCTTCATCTTCATCACCTCGCACACAACCTGCAGGAGGCAACAGAAATTCTAAGTAAGTCTTGTGTCATGTGGCAAATTACTTTTGTATTTTCATTACAGTGATATCAAACTTCCGACTTTTATCAGAATTCCAACTTTTTGCTTGTCGCGGACTTTCCTACTTTTGGCTGATGAACTGCCAACTTATACTGAGTCCACAAGACAATTGCCGTTTTTTAATAACTTGTGATTCAAGTTTCGCGCGATTATAGTGAAACTGGAAGTATGAAAGAGTTATTCATGTACCTTGGACGATTGTCGGACTATTATTCGGCAGCTGTTTGAAGATCATAGCGCTTAATTCTTCACACCTGAAAACATGCAAGTCGAGTGGTCATGTGAGGCTTGTTAATGGAACATCAGCATATCAGAGCACTGCCAAGAATTGATAATGTGCCCATGATCTTACAGTGTAAGAGGGCAACTGTTCGTGATCTACAGTTAGATCTAGAAAATAAATCTAATCCTGTTATGCTTGATGACAGCACTGCCTGTGGGATCTTTTTAATTTTAGTCATTAGAATTTTCACAAGTTGTATAATTTTATAGTCCCATTCCAGGCTTGTGAAAGCTTCTAAAAAACAATGTAAACTTTTAGCATGTAAACCCTATGTTTTTAAAAAGTATCTTGCTCTTACATAAGCGGTGATTGGGGGGGGGGGGGGGGCAAAATTTTCAACTTTTTTTTGGCAACAGTTTTCCATCCCAGATAGATTCACTAAGATTAGTTATACATTGACCACAACAGACCCCACCATAACCCTGTTGACAACTTGCCCCGCTTGTAACTGGACTGCGCCCAGCCGACTGATGGTTTGACATCTCTGTCATTAAGTTAATGGTCTTCTAGATGTAAAATGATAATGTTTTCTTCCTATGAGCTAAGAGAACTTTTGTGCGTGTGATAAATCTAGTCATACCAGCCTGGCATGTAAAAAAATATTGTGATATAGAATCTGTATTACAAAAAAAAAAAGTTATCACAGATAGTTACGGTCTTTCGGTTATTTTTTTGTCCAGGTTTTCTCTGCCCATAACAAACAGAAGGACTTTGTTTTAAGAAAGAAACTTGAGAGTTCATTCAATCCTATGACTTAATTGGAATGGCATTTCCAGAGGGATTTTAAGAAAGTATCTCTTTTAAGCCATCATTATCTTGCATAATGCAAATAGAATCCATAATGAAATCCCAACTGCATATGAATGAACAATGATAGATGTCATTAAATATGATGATCAGTATGTGTTAAGAAGGATAATTCTGTGATATTTTGATGTATCTGTATGAGATGATGTAAGTATTATTATATTTGGTACATCACTGATAACTTTTAGAAAAGAGAAATTATATACTGCTACTTATTTTGGACTTCCATCATTTCCTATTTCAGCAGCCAGAGAGCTAATGTGTCATCTATACAAGGTTCCATGGTATGCACATTTTTCTTTTTCCTATTTATATGTTTTGTTTTCAGTTATTTATTGGCAAGTGGAGCATGTTTTTTTTCAGCGAGACTGAAAATATAATGACTTATTCAGGAATAGTCTTGAAATTCACGATGCCATTTTATTTAGTGACACTTTGGGCAGTTGAGAGTCTAAGGTGATAGAAAGAATAAATGAGCGTTTGTCTCCGTTACCAGTATAGAACTGAAATGACTGTTACAGAGATTCAGTTTACTGTAACTGTTATTTCAAATGGAATTTATTGTTTTATAATGGTATTGACTTCCTCAGTCTGCGATCCTTCATTAATTTACACTTTAACTCCGCATTTGATGTTTCACAAATGTTTTTAACCCTAACACTGTTTCTCGTTGTGTTTATACTAACAGAGTGAGGATGAGGCCTTAGCAAGAGCCTTACAAATGTCAGTGGCCACTAGTCAGGATTCAACACAAGGGTAAGTGTAAAGAGTGGCTAGTACTGATCATATACTGTAACATGCAATTATGCTCATGTAGCAGCAGTTACCATGTTTCACCCCATCAATCGTTATCAGCCAAAACTTGGATTTGGAGTTGATGACAAAAAAATAAAGAAGTGGAAAGAACTTTTTTTTTTAATTTAAATTGCGATAGATAGTCTTTTCCAGGTAAAAAAAAAATCTGAATTACATTCAGTTAATTGATTTGACTATTTTTGTGTGTATAAGTGTGTCAGTTGAACACAGAAAGGCAGACTTCAACATTGTCTGGAGGAAGTCACATATTTCTAAGCTTTGTTTCTGAAATTTTAATCAGGGATGTCAAACTTCCTACTTTAGTAATAGTAGGATATCCTACTTTTTGGCAGTCAATAATTTCTCTGTTGGCCCCAAATCCAGTATTATTTACCATTAACATACTTCAGTTTATGTGCTGCTAAAGAGTGTGCCAGGAACTTTTCCTCCTTTTTCATGGAGAGAGATTGATATCCCTGTTTAATGTTTTTGCTTTACTTCACTCATTAGTTTTAGTACTGCACACAGATGTGAGGTACCTTGTGAATTTTTTGTGTGTGTGTATGTTAGGAGTAGGGATGTACAATTATATCTTTTTTTTTTTTCTAATTATATTTTTATATTTTTTCTTTTTACAGCATGACAGCTCAGGAAAGAGAGGACTTTCTACTGGCCCAGGCCCTGGCGGCCAGTGAGCAGGAGGCAGCTGCCGCCCGCCAGCACCCGCAGCAAAGTGTGAGGGCCTAGGTGCATGTTGTTTGTGGCTTACGTAAGAAAGTGTACATGGATATGAGTAAGTGAGAGAGAACGGCCTCTGGTCAAGGGATGGGCATGTGGGGCCTTGAGGATAGCCAGGGTTCTGGGAAAAAAAAAGACGGAGAAATAGTTTTGGATCGTTCTTTGAGAGTGCTGATTTATATATCTCATGTTGAATGAAACCTCACATTGCCACTGATAGGGTGTGCCCATGTCACAGAGATTGTGTGCATTCTCCTGTGAAACACTCGTCTTATTTTTTTCCTACAATGTCTTCTTAAATTTTCACTATTTTCTTCGCTCTACTTTTGGATAACCAGCTACAATCATTGTTCAGGACTACCAAATTTTCTTATACAGTGTATTAGTTTGAAGAAAAAGTGATCTCCCCAAAGCATGATGTATCAGATAATAAACAATATAGTGTAGTAAAAATGTCAATATTGTTGTAAATAGCCAGTATGAAAGAATAAGTAGCAGAACACTTGGTCTGATCGTTAGCCTGTCATTTACACAGATTGGAATTGGGGAGTGGAAAGAAAATTTCATCTCAGTCATCCATAGATAGTCAAGATCGATCAGTTGAGAAGCAAGTTAGCAAGTCAAAAGTTCTTTTTTTTTCTTATGTAATAATAAACTGATTTTCAACATTGAACTTGATCGAGATAAGACTGTTAATTGCATAGTCATTGGCATTTCTCAGATTGTCTCAGCAAACCTTTGGAAACATAGTAAAGCTATGAGCAAAACATGTCTATATGTAGCCAAGGCTTAGACGTCCTCTAATATGACATGGAGTAACCTGCTAGATCTGTGTGTAGGTTTTGTCTTGTTTTCTATTTCATGAGAATGGGAGATGGTTTTACAGATTATCTGCCCTTTCCAAAAGAGAGGCTCATGTAAGGGGAGATCATTCTGTCCAGATTTTTACTTCCCTTTGCCAGACAAAAGATGTGTTGAGCAAGCAGTGTAAAGAGGAAAAAACTTTTACTGCCTGCCATTTGAAAGACCGATGGCCAAAAAATTTGATAAAATTATAACAATAAGAAGAAAACATTCTCTTTGCATCAGAAGTTTTTTGGAATTTTCGTGGTGTATGTTACAAGCAAAGGGCGCAAGAGAGATTTTTTTCCTCTTAGCACTACTTGTTCGATCCCTCTATTGTATGGTAAAGGGAAGTAATAGGATTGAGCACAATGATCTCCAGTTGGTAGGCATGCTGACATACCTCTGCACAAACCATTTATACAGATTTGTACTTGTTTTTTTTTTCAGTGTTCTATCACTTCTTTGTTCACTTTATACTTATCACATTTTTCTGAAGTTTTTCTGTACACAGACAAATGATGAGTATGGCACTTTATTTCCCTCGTTTTATTTGTTTCGCTGTATATTTGCTTGGTTGTAATTCTCAACTTACTATTCTGTATTTCCTTCTGATCTCATTTTTCTTCAAATCATCTTCGTTTTCTTATCCCAACTGGCATATCGTCTCTTACAATTTGTGTTTATTACTGTTTAAAATTTATATACCACGTATGGTCTTATGAAAGCCTTATATGTAATAGGTGCTCTATAGTGGCTTTCTGTGCTTTTTACAATTGTGCGTAGAAGGATACAAGTTTGGCACACACTATGTTTGTCTGAAAAACCTACCTATGATTTAAAGCAAATAGATAATTTCGGTCAAGAATACTTCTCTTAGCAGATTCATGTTTCCAAGGGCATTGACAAAAGTACATGAACCTTTTCCTTACCACAGTCGCAGCTATCAGTGAACTGTTACAGGCATTGCATGTTATCAGAAAACAGGGGCCCTGCTCCTCTAATACATCCTTTCTCCTGGGATGTCAAACTTCCGACTTTAGTCGGAATTCTTACTTTTTGGTCGTTGCCGACTTTCCTGCTTTTGGCCGATCAACTGCCAACTTTTACTGAATCCACGAGACAATTGCGGTTTTATAATAATTTGTGATACAAATTTCTCACGATGACCGGAAGTACAAAAGAGTTATGCTCATAGATACCTCGGATGGGGGACCTATAACAACAAATAATGTGCCCATGATCTTTGAGAGACTAGCCTAGTGTAAGAGGGCAGCTGTTCACGATCTATCTAGATCTAATGTGATAATGCTTGATGACGGCACTTCCTGTGGGAGCTGTTTAGTTCTAGGAATTTCCACTAGTTGTATAATTTTATAGGCCCATCCCAAGATCTTGTGAAGACTTGCAAAACTTCTCTCAAAGCAATAACAGCTTCTAGCAAACATGACTACCCTAGCTTGTTGAGTGCCTTATATAAGTGGACGGGGGGGGGGTCAGAGGAAAATTTCGACTTTTTTGTGAAAACGGTTTGACATCCCTGTTTCTCATTCCGCTTTTGTGTATAGGCCAAAGGATGTTGCAATCAAATGTGATGCTACAGAAAGAAATTAAGGAAATGCCACTCTCTCTTTATTTCTATTTTTTCAAAATCAACCCATATATTGAAAATATATACGGAAGTTTTAAGTTGATTGAGAGTTTGCAAGCATATACAAACTTCCTGTGTTATATCAAGTAACAACTAGGGAACTTTATGGTGAACAAATAATAATTTAGTTGACCATATGGCTAGATCTAGCATTTCTCTCACTCAGTAGTGGAGATAATGAAAAATAACTGCGCTTGTTTGAGCTGAAGATTACCAGGATTACCAGATCTAGGCAATTATCACAGTTCCCTGAATAAGTCGCCCTGCATCATAATTTGTCGATGCATAATAAATATGTGCTAAAAAGCAACTTCATGTAATATACCAGTATAAACAGCAGCCACTATAGAATTTTCCACCTACTGTTATGCTGACAATGGTTATGTCCGTTTTGCTAGGGACTGGATGCTCTTGCAGTGAAGAGCTTTTAGTTTAGGGGAGGAATGGAGGACTCAGATAGATATGTCTGTCAGCCTGGTATCAGAATTTACTTCTGTGCTGACTTTCATTTATTCTTACTGTGTTTCTTATTTCAGAGGCCGCAGAGAAGTGTGGAAAGATGTGCAGTCCAGTGATGAACTAAAGAATTGATCAAGCGGTTTTACAAATGTTGCAAGGACTGTCGCTCACAGCTTTTTTGTATTTGTCATCGGACGTCACAGACTCAGTCAGTCAGTCAGTTTAAACTGCCACTTTTTTTATTTCGGCCTTGTTTTACTTCCATTTGAATCGAGAGCTTTGCCCTATATACATTACTGATTAGAAGTTAATTTATGTTAATCAAAATCCACAAATTTATATGTAGAATATTTTCAATCATTCTATGTTTGGAACTAAAAGAAATATAGTTGAAATCACCTTGAAATCGTAGGGTCCGTAAATTCCGTTTTTAAATATCTCTAGCTTTGTCCTTTTTATGGAAGAAAAGTTCATCACAGGATCAATAAATGTGAACATGAATGACAGATATCAGAGACAGTCTTACAATTTTTGCATTCTGTGATGTGATAGTTGTGAGCCACGTGATAGTCACTTGATGTTACAGGTTTTCATGTGTCTAAAGAACATGAAACATAAAGTTTAGCTATGAAAATAGAAAGTATGACAAAATGATAAGTTTACCAATACAAGCAGTCAGACAAGCTGGTCCCAGTGTTGGTGCTGGTCTTGAGTCGGAGATACTGTCTGAAAGCATTTGTTCCATTATTTATTCCATGTATAACCAACCACCTGTGCAAGCACATACAGGGTTGTGTCCAGACATTTATGCCTTATTCCATGGTTCCTGTACATTTTCATTGAACTCTGATATTTGTATGTGATATTTCTAGGAGGACTTAACTATAATTGTGCAATCTTTTCCAAGATTTACTCATGTACTAACTGGCCTACAGGAAATATGTCCACTGTGTTTATCCCATAGCATATATTTGATAATAAATGGAGGACTGAAAGGCCATTTTCATTTGTGTCATTTGTTCCTTTAAACATTTTTATGTGTTTTTAATACTTTCATTTATTGAAATTGAAATGTAATTTCTTTGGAATTGCATTATGATTAATGTTCTCAGAAATTATTTTTTTTTTCTTTGTGTTTCTCTAAACAAAAATTGTGATGAAGCATTTTAGCTTTTTGAAAGAACAATGAAAAAGGCCCCTCAGTTCTGTGTACACTTTCAGTATTTATATTGACTATGTTGGATGTTTATAGTAATTTATTGAAAAGGAGTTCATAGTAAATGCCACTGAGATGATGTTTATGTACCAGTGGGCTTTTCCCAGGAAGTCACACAGTATCAGTAGACACTCTAGCCTTATCCACCAGTAAATAGTATTGATCATATGCTGTAGGTATTGTTCAGACCAAAAATTGGTCTCAAAAAGATAAGAATGACACCTGAAGAGGATCCTTTTACCAGCTATGTAATAAGATCTGTTCTGTCTATATTTTGAGGAATAAATCAGAACTATAACTCGTCAGAAAAATTGCAGAAACAATTGGAAAATACTTATTTGTTTGCCAGTTCTAAAATGGATGGAGATGGAAAAAAACGTGATTGTTAAAAAATGCTTGAAAACACCAAGAAAACAAATTTGCAGAATTTGCTGTAAGAATGTAACAGTTTTGTCTTCTTTTTAACAAGTGCTAGGGCCAAGAGACCTTCAGCATGAGTTTTAGAAGACTTATTTCTATGATAAGAATATAAAGATGCAAATCTACATTGTCTTATTCAATTTTAGTGCAGCTTTCATTGGTGTCACTTTGAATTTTAAGTTTTTTTTCAAAAAGCATGCTCTTTTATTTGTTGTATGTTTTTATATTTTGACAATCTACTTCAGACTGAGCAAAACACCTAAAAAATACCTTGACAAAATTTAGGAGAGCCAGTCACTGGCACCTTGCAGTAGGTCAGCTTTTATCCCACAACAAATGAAACTGTGGATAATGATGGAAAAGAATTTGATAAAATCATTATGTATTCTGTCAACCAACACATTGTCAGATGGTGCAGAGTTATTTTAGTTACATATTTTAGTTTAGACTTATTACACACATTGATGTTAAATGTAGGCTGTACTAACTATCCACAACAAGGTTATGGTGCATAGAATCTGGTACTAGCCAAAGACTGTCAGTATTGCTATTAGTGTTCTATTTCTTTTTCAAGATTCTTCCTGTTGTCGTACTTGGCTCCAAATTTAGGCCTAAAATGTTTAATACTTACAGAATGTTTGAAAGCACTGTGACCATATTGTATTGTTTCATTTGTTAATAAATAATAAATATATTGCACATGATATTCAGTAAATGTTAAGAGCACAACTAAGTCATTTTATCCCAGAACAACTACACGTATTGTCTTGAGCCCAACACAAAGATTTTTCATGTCTTCCTGTGTGTTAAATTGTAAATTTTGCGCCTTTTAAAAAATTTTGTGTTATCTGCTGTTTTTGGGCTGATTTTTATTATTTCTTGTACATTAAGTTGCTGTTACTAATGTAACCTCCAGTCGAAACTGCTAAGAGGAAATAGGTCTTCTGTTGTCACTACCATCTCAACATAGTCAGGACCAGTTTCCATGGGCTCCCTCATCCTGTGCCACCTGCTATCGAGGTAGAAAAAAATCTCCTCAGATCCTCAGAGAGACTGTGTTAGTAAGCTGGATAATAGTCTCCCCTAGAGCCATGTAGGATAAATATAAGCATTAATTTGTTGTTTTTTATTATCGCAGATTAATGAAATGAGTTCTTTAATAATCGTATAAAAAATTGTTGGGAGTTTATAATCAGATAATTGATCTAAATTTATGGTTTTAAAGTTTTTTTCTTTCACTCCCTGTTGCATGACTTCCTCACAGTATGTTCTCTTTTCTTGTATCTCACTTTTTGTTGCTTTATACTATATTACATTATATTATTATATAAGGCAGGCAGAAGAGCTACAATTTTGTGACTATTTTGTTGTTGATTTTTAATTTCCTTTGGTTTTTAATCTAGCCCAGCCTCTTGTTTTGTTTTTGCATTGTGTACCCTTGTTAAATGTCATTTTGCCATGTCCAGTGATGTGATCTTTTAATCTTGGAATTGAAATACAGTAATAAACCTTTCATAAATCTAAGTTTTGGCGTTTTGAGATCTTTTTCTGTTCTGATTATTGTTGGCGCTCTACATTTTGTTATTTATATGTTTGTTTATTTTCTCACATGCAGGCTTGAATTGTTTCACTTCGACATGACGGAGTAAAAAAAAAATGTACATTTATTCTACATTCAGATCTATAATATCACAATTTCACAGGACTGATAAGTGAAGAACTCCGGAAACAATGTTTTTCCCTGTGTAGGGTACCTGTTGACAGTCATTTCATTTTGATACCTTGAATGGGTCATGACTGTAGAAATGATAATTCTGTCTTCACCATTGGCAGGAAGTGGCCTCTAAATACAAATATGCATAACTGCAACAGGAAGCTAACAATAAGAGATAAAACTATGTGCAGGCTTGTTGCACTTTAAGACCATGCTGCAGTTAACTTTGAAGGAATGGAGTGGATCGGTCAGAGAGGAGGAGGGGGGGGGAGTAGCTATTGGAAACCATTGTGATTAACTCAAACCTGTGCAGTACAAACAAGATGCATGGACTTGTAATGGTGATGATTAATGATGAATATCCTGAAGAGAATTTGAAAATTTTGCCCCCCTACATCAGTTTTTTTTTTTTTTTTTGTAATGTTCAACTTATCAATTCTCCATCCAGCTCTTTTTAATTTACGTCATAATATGTATCACGTTAGTTATGGGTTGATAGTCTTGAATTTTTTAAACATTTGCATTGTATATAATGATTATGATGATAGTGAAAACCACAAGCCAAATCTGCACGTCTTATCAAAGGAAGTGCATGCACTTCATAAAGCACAGACATTGTGATCATTGAAAATGGTACAAAAATTTTCACCTTTATTTTTTTTCACAGTGAACAAAGTGGAATGAGGACATTCAGTCAAACATATTGTTTATTACCTACATTAACCTACACGTAGGCCTACAGTAGAAAGTTTATACATACGCAGTCTGCAGTGAATTCTGGACCATAACAGTTTGCTTTAAATGTACAGTTACAGGTTGATACTGATACAAGCATGTCAAATGCAAATTAGATACAGTAACAATAATAGCAGGAAACAGTGGCTTAGCCAAGAAGTCACAGAACAGAGGAAGGAAAGACTAATGATATTATACGTAGATTCGAGAAGAGCGGTCGGTGAAACAAATGCTGGACTTCTGATCCGTTTCTGTTGTTAGGAAATAGCGAAAATGAGACGATAAAGAAGAATTAAACATCACGACCAGCCAAGTTGATTGTAAGTCTATTAGAGAAGACTAGGTAAAAGAGACCCCTCTCCACGAGAAGGTCCTATCCACGACAATGTTGAATTTAAACAGTAAAAAATCGACTTATCATTAAACTGAGATTAAAATCTCTGGGAACAGTAAAGGGTGGGGCAACAACGGGTAAAACTCGGTGATTTGCTTTTTGTCTGCATTGTCCTGATACAATCGAGCATGATCTCAGCCTAAAAATGATGCTCCTTTAACTTTCTACCATGGTGTGGTCAAATTGTCTCCTCCAAGGGCGTTTGTAAGAAAGGAAAGAATACAACTATTGGTGTTCTGAGATAATGACGACGTAGAAGACTTTTGTTCAAGAAAACATAAATATAAAACCTACTCTTAATCCGAACTCTAACACAAAAGTATAGGGGCTTACAACACATTGTCATTTGTAATCATTCGTTGTTTGTAAATTTCTAGTATTGGCATAGATGGTACTATTAGGCTGATTTTATTGTTCTTATAAAGTGGATGAGACTAGACCTGATCCTCCTACTCGTGGGACGGCCAAAGAATTGACTTTTGCTGGATACTGAGCCGGCTTGGCCAATCTGTTGGTATTGTGAAGGGAAAGCTTGTACCGAGCGCCGTTCACTCCGCCGAGGGCAGCCATTCCGTTGGCGAAGGCAGCTGTGTTGTTGGTAGTTATGTACCCCACTGCCTCACCCATAGAACTTCGGCAGGTTGCACTTCCGTTACTACTGCTTCGGCCATTTCCGTTATTCTGGTCATGTTTCGGCGTTGTTAAGGATTCCCGGGAGAACCGACTCGTCAAACTACCAAATCTCCTGCCACTTCCGTTCAGACCCTTATAACTAGAACGTAGGGGAGGTAATGAACCGTCCGATGTTCTTAGAGGCCGGATTTTGCAGGTGCCTTTAATTGCGCCATCCGGTGTCCACATACATCGTTTACAATCGTCAAATAAATCCATTTTGGACCAGGAGTGGAATCCTCGGTCCATGAAACTGTCCAATTTCCAATATAGAGACTGTCTGTAAAGGGCGCTTTCTGTCGGGCGGGAAATCCGGTCTGTGATCTCATCCTGCTTCTTCTGGGAGATGCTCGGAGGGTCACGTGGTCTTTGAGCAGGCGGCGCCGATTCGGAACGTTTCTCCTGGAACCAAGGGGAGCTGCGCATTGTGGGAGATAATGACGAGATTCACTGTGCACCTTGTTATCTGTTCATGAGAGATAGGCCTGAAAAATTGCAAATTTCAAAATCAGTTTTTGTGGCTTGGACTAGTATTTTAAAAATGGGTTTCATGTAAGTACCTATCGCTGGACAACGACAACAACAATACAATGACTGGTCTATAGGAGCCTAATTTTCATTCTGGAAAAGAAATGATGAATATGTATGCATACATAATATGGCATGGGCATGGACTTTCCTATAGGCTCTTCTCACTGCTGGTCTTGAATGTTTATGCATCTGTGTTTGCGGTAATTATGAGGCCTATAATTTATAGAAGTTGGCGGCCAGTGGTGTGTTGGAAAATAACGAACAATCTGTGTGTGGTTTGTCACTACCATTACTTACAGGTAACACCACAAGGCAATTTGATTAAGAGACCAGAGAACATGCGCACTTGCTTAATACCTGCGTGTGTGCATGAAGTAATTAGTTGTCACACCCCTTGTCAATGTCAAGATATTCCATTGGGCTATAGAACTATAACAGAATTAATCAATGCTGACGTGCACACGTAACGGGTAAACCTGCCGGCTTATTTATGCCGTAATTCAAGATTACAGGCCTATGCCTTAATGCTTTCCTGTTTTTATCAAATGTCAAAGATCAAGGTTTTCAATCTAGGCAATCTTGTGTAGTAAAAATTGTGTACATGTAGTTTTACAGATCATGATAACCCAGACCAACGTTTGTTTATGGACGTTTCTTGGCAATCCTGAGAATTTTGTAAGTTAGTACAAACTGTAGACATCACTGATCCCAGCTCTGAAATATACAGTCTTTGAATCTCATATTTATACAAACCCA
>JBCAUA010222477.1:0-20763 GCA_038406235.1 Peronia verruculata | reverse complement strand
GTGTGTGTGTGTGTGTGTGTGTGTGTGTGTGTGTGTGTGTGTGTGTGTGTGTGTGTGTGTGTGTGTGTTTAAAAAGATGATTCATTTGTTAGTGTATTTAGGCACAAATGCAGCGCGAGAAACTGATCTGCGTGAATACTCTGACAGAGGACAACGGTCAGTCTACCCTCGTCCACAACTATGAGATGAGATGCGCCGTGCTCTCCCCTGTGATTTTCTGCCCTGTGCTACTCTGGTCGATGTTTGTGTAAGCGCTCATAGACTAGACTCATTATTTCACCTCATGACGACGTTTCGTGCACGGTGGACAGAGTGAACTGTGTGACAAAAGCCTTAAGCCGGCCCTACACTTTTCAGATCGATCATCAGATCCGGTTTTAAGATCAGATATTAGGAAAGATATTATCGTGTGTAGGAAATTTTGGTTGAGATCTATCTCAAACGGATGGACTGATCGTGGACTGACGGATATCAAACAGTGCTTGATATTTTTTGCTTCAGTCCACAGACCGGCCTAGTGAAAGCTATAAATCGTGGGGTTGCAAACTCAAAATATTGGAATTCTGATTTCAGAATCGTGTCCACCGTCAAGTTTTACTGCGAACTGACACCAAATACTTGATATTTACATACTTATTCTCGCCCAAACACAATGAAGTCTTTCTGTCTCTCTCCTCTCTTTCACCCCAAAGTATGCACACCCCCCCCCCCTCTCCAACCCCCCACACACACATGCACTGCTGTGTGGAGTGTCCTTGAACCGCTACTCTGTTTTGTAGGTCACACTAGGCATCTAGGGGGTAATACTAATTGCAAAGTGGCTTTTTTATTTTAGTCTAGCCTAGCTGACTTGTTGCTCACTCATCACTGGTATTATTATAATTTTAGCAAAGTAAAACAACATGACTACCTCGTGAAGGGAAAACCTACTGAATTTCATTGAACTATATCGTAATTCCCAATATTTATGGAGGGTTAAATCAAAACATTACAGCAACAAATTATCAAGAGATCAAGTGTATAATCTTCTAATAGATTAATATGTGTTTGTTGTTTTCGGTCTAGAAGCCACCGCTTTGCCCATTTTCTCCTCCTTCGATGCTGCTTCTTTTTGACAAGGCAAACAGCTATAGTTGAAAGCACAACTTCTCGCTTCCACAGCATTTCGGCAACTGATTCCAAATAATGAGCACCTGATCTTTAGTCCTGACCTCAATAGTGTGTAGGTATCTGATCTTACCACCGTCTCAACCCCATCTCACCGTGTCATCAGGTCTTAACATCGATCTGAAAAGTGTAGGGCCCCCTTTACTCCATCAACAATGAGTGTGTGTGAGCTGTTATCGTTCAAGCGTGACATCATCGCATGCTGACCCTGGTTGTACCAATAATTAGAACCGGATCAAAGTCCATTAACAGTGAAAAAGTATGCAGGTTTGGCTAATATAAAGATGGTTTCGCCTGTGAGGGAGTTCCTGGGCTTAATGCCCCCTCATCGGCTTATTATCTATCTCTGTAAAAAAAAAAAAAAAAACCTCACAACTAAAGTATCGTTGGCTTAAACTTCAAACGGAAATGAGGTAAAAGAGAAAATTAAAAAAAAAAAAAAAAAGAAGAGGAACAGAGAATATTGAGATTTTGTTGCTGTCTTATATGTACAGAAATGCATAATTTTGAATGGTCTTCGTGCTTTTTGTTTCCAATCAAGCATATTAATACTGCTGTTAACCATGATCCATAGAGATTCCTAAAAACTGATCAGAATTCTCTGAAATTTTGAGGTTAGAATTCAAACCATAGACTTAAATCTGGTATTGAAATACATGAACATTACAAGGAACGCCTTTCGGGTTTATCCTAAAGGTCTGGTCAGTCAAGGTTAACTGTGATAGCAACATTGCAGATTAATAAAGAAACGTTGCTTAACCGTTTGTTGCAGATCTCGGACAGACAATGGAACGCTCTCAGTTGTCCTCTGTTATCTTTGATGAAACAAAGTGTCATCACTGCTTCACTTCACGACAGACATAAAGCCAGGATAGGTCAAAACTAGCACCAAGAATAGAAAATATCATTAGTTCTACCAAATTTCTACGATTCAGTTTGTTCTGTCCTGTGTGGATATTTTCTTTTGGCTACATGATTGATTTCTCGAGGATGGAATACGTATCTAGAACGTTACATGATTGATTTTCCCACACCAGGGCCGGGGTTAAAAAAAAAAGTCATTCAGAGACTCCACCAGCCTCCACCGCTCCCACTCCCTTATCTAACGATCTGAATATTCGTTCCAAATTACAGAGAAAATCGTTTTTCTTTTCTTTTTATTAAAAAAAATAAGGAAACCTTTCCTAGCATTTTGGTAACAGTTGGAACAAACTGTGAAATTGTTATCATTATGGATGAACTATTTGAGCTGTCGGATTAGACATCGGGTACAGGTGTCACCTTTGCTGACATACATTCCCGGCTGATGGTCGAGACGGTGAGGTGAAGATCTACTCAAATGTCACACTGCTGTCATCAGATGTCAGTGATTGTTGGAGTATCATGTTCTCGTGAAAAATATCAGTTGTCATCTCGTAAGGAGGATGGGAGGAAAGTGTTAAGAAGAATAAGACAAAGGCTCAATATCAATGACAACTTGTTTTATTCTCCAGCTTGAATCCCCTCGATGGTATGTGACCAATGCAAGGTCAGCGTGTATGAAATCTACAGTGGTGTACACAAAGTTATCAGTGGTCTGCACTGAAGTAGAGAAAACTTTAAAAGTAACAACAAAAATGGTTGTTGAAAAAGAATAATTTAGAACAAGCTCAAATCACAGTGTATAACAGTGTAATCATCAACATCTAGTCAAATGATTGCGTACAGACAAAGAAAAACGTCTAAAGGCCTAGGAAAAAGGAGGGAGTTGTTGGCGAGTAACATAAAAATTCGATACTTGAGTCAGGCCACAAAAAACATCGTCTCGTTGTTAGACATGCTGTAACATAGATCAGTGTGTCATAAACTCACAGATATGTGCTAAAACAAAGAATGACGAATCAATTAAGGGAACAAAAGATATTGAAAAAGGTTTAAGCGGTACAGGCATGCACTGCATCAAATCTAACATTGTCACATAAGTAACAAACTTTTCACATACATATCTTAACAAGGGCATGATTCAGACGCTGTGACAGTTTTTGTTTGGGTTTCTCAGATCTTTAAAACATGGAGACAGGTACTGAGAATTAACACATTCTTGTCTACGTTTTCTAAATTCTACCGTTAAGAAAGAACGACTACTAAGTGTGGTAAGGAGTTTCGTAAAATTGAACTTGTCATAAGTGCTAACTCAGCAACTCTACAATGAGATGGAATCATGAGGAAAGCATTGACTGGTGTCTTTGATCACAGCTTACAGATGTCAATGAACGATGCATACACACCAGTCCTCCTGTCCTCACACGGTGTAACTATCAACTATCATGGCATGGTGACCAAGCTCTTACCTGTGGTTAGCCATCCTGTACACTGATAGAGGTTTGTGCCAGAAAAGTTTGTGACCCGTTCAGTCATTGTCTTTCCAAGAATTAATATGCGCTGACAATGTTTACGTTTGGCTATTTGAAGAACAAAGTGTTAATTTTGACACCTTTGAATCAAAACCTTCTTCTCTCTAATGCATTTCAATCGAAAAAACATAAATTCTTCCAAGACTTGAAGTGACAAGAATCATTGTGTCGAGAAAATCTGTTCAGTCTCTGTAGCTACAACCATATCAACTGTGGTGATCTTAGAATGGTATTTTTTACTTGGGGGGGAGGGGGGGAGGAGGGGATTGTGTTAACAGTTAAAAATGCTACCGTACTAAAAATAGAAAACTGTGACATGTCGAGTTGTCATTTGTTTCTGACTGCCGTGCCAAGTTGACCTTTCATCTGTTTGTCAGCCTGGCTCACTGATGTCGTCTGCCAACTTCTGGTCCGGTCGATCTCTCACGTGCTCATTGGTTGGTCCCGCTGGCCTGTCGCTGTCATCGTCTGCACGAGCTGTCTGTGTCTGGGTGTGGACAAACAGCAAAGTGATTCACTCACAAACCCCAGCAAAACAAGCACAGACCTTCACAACACTACCTGACAACTCCTGCCACTGGTGCTGTAGTCTTTTCATGTCCTCCTAATGAGATACATTGCACTGCTTTGAAATCACTTGGTAAAAATCAAACAACTTTGCTTCCACACATTAAGGATATAAAGTAGATTAAAACTATGGTACTACATAGCCAGTCAAGCCATGACACAGTCAGCCACCTTCTGTATAACAAAGATTGTGCTATATGAAATATACAGGTTGTCTATGAAATAATAATAGTATGATAGTGTGTGATATTCCTCGTCCCAATATCCTGTCCTGTCAAGAAATAATTTTGTCTAGTATTTGCATTTCTGACAAAGCTACCAGTACGGCAACTGACACCGAGGACATAGTACAAGCAGGAACAAAAACCAAACGTTCTCTTTGTTATTTATGTCACTCATTTGGTGGAACCAGTAATTGTTTACCAGTAACAGATTCTCTATGAGGTCAGACAGATGTCTAGAGGCTAAGATTATTCAACTATGAAGGAAAGAACTTACATCTGGATATAGTTTTCTCCTGTATTGTGTTTTAATGAAACTGAGCACGTGCATGTTTTATCCTGCAATGCACAAATATTGTCTTTTAGTTTCTGATAACGCGTTTTTCAGGTCCTGGCGAGTAAGATTGTGCTAGTAATGTCTTGCATGATGACAGAGAGAGAGAGAAGAGAGAGAGAGAGAGAGAGAGTGAAAGAGACGAGGTTGTTATGTGTGTAAGACAGTCCGTCCTGTAGCACTAACACACCAGAGTGAAATAGCAACATCATACGTACAGCTGTTGAATGAAAAACAGGGAAGTCACAGCAAAAACTATCAGGAAACATCCACTCACCATCACACAATTTTCTACAACACAGTAACTGCTCGCCTGCACACCAAATGTGAGGGCAACTTGGTAGGTTCTCATATGAAAAATTACAAACGATTCAAGTCTCTTTTAACACATTATACAAACAAATCTGCAAATGAACAGGAATATTCGTGGGGCAGCTTTGAAAAAAAAAACCATAAAAATACAGAAAAAAACAAAAAACAAACATCCTTAGGGTTTACTTTGGGTCTCTTACTCAAAAGCCAAACCGACAGTAAGAAATTCAAGCTTGTAATAGTTATATGACTTTTTTGCAAGACAAGAGAACTAGTTGTGATCATGAAATTACAATCCATTTAATATAAGATTACAGTTACCTCGCCAGCTTCATAAATCTTTCACTTTAAATTTTACTCATGCTTGATTGCAAAGAGAACACTACAGATGTCTTTCAATGGAATAATGAGGCTGCGGCAGCTACCCACTAATGAGAATCTCTAAACAGCACGGACTATGGTCTTATAGACTGCAGCTCCTGGGTCAGCTCAATCTATTGCAAGCTTGCTATTATTTACCAGCAATTATGCATGAAATGACATGAAGCTGCAATCACATTAACACTTCGATGTGTATCTAGACAAAGACATGGTTTTTTGTTCATCTGCTTGAACTTAGGATCAATTCCTGTGCAGACAACTGTAAAGGTGTTGAGTTCTAACATAGCCAAGGTAACGTTTTCTACCACAGCGAGTCTACTCTGTCCCACAGCGCCACGCACAAGTAAGCGGTGTGTGGGAGCAGTGTGTGAGAGCAGTGTGTGAGAGCAGTGTGTGAGAGCAGTGTGTGAGGGCAGTGTGTGAGAGCAGTGTGTGAGAGCGGTGTGTGAGGGCAGTGTGTTGGAGCAGTATGTGGGAGAGGTGTGTGAAAGTAGTGTGTGAGAGCAGTGTGAGAGAGTTGTGTGTGAGGGCAGTGTGTGAGAGCAGAGAAAAACGAGCTGTGGGAGTTAGTAAGAAACAACGTAGTGATAGTGGGCCAAGTTTTGGTTACAGACCTGGCTGTGGAGAAAGGGATATTTCTATGTGTGGTGTTGTGTGAGCTTCGGGCCGACATTAAAAGAGAGGAAAATGTTAACTATGAGCATGTGCTCTGTAAGAGACTCAGTGCTGATCCACTGTGAATGTGCCTGGGGAGGGATGCCGGTGACGGGGAGGGGGGGGGAATGTAGGAAAAGAGGACAAATACATACAAGTGCAGTTTGTGTTGGCTACAGTCTACCATATCGGTGGAATTAAAGTAAGACACCAAGCTGAGTGCAATGAGAGAAGCCTCTGGTCACAGTCCGATCCATACTGCACAGTCTGTCTGAAATATTGGCCAGTGTCCGCTCCTCAACCACTGCCAACTTTCCTCACTAACTTTCTGGTACAGCATGTGTCAGTCTGTTCAATGTGTATGCTTATTCAATGTTATAAGATATTAAGTTATGCCACAAACCAACACTCTTTAATCGTACTTTGTGTTTGGTTTTGGAAAAGCAGAATGGAATGCTGTCTTCAGCACGATTTTTATTTTATAAAAAATTCTGAAAGTTTTTCAACAATGACGTATCCAATAGAATAATTATAGCTCCTGGCTAAAGATGAACACATAACAATCAATAAGGTGAATAAGATATTTTATCATTTTCACAGTTGAAACGTCTTTCAGCCAAAGTTTGAATTATTATGGGTGAACGACAAATACTAAAGAGGCTAAAAGTTACATAGATCTGTCAGAGTTTTATGTAGACCAGATTATCAGCGACCAGAGGCATCCATCATGAACTACGCATTCTAAACATTGACGGGTTAAACATGGGCTTTCAAAGCACATCTTACAGTACAAATGGCAGATCGCAATAGGATGACAAAACCTGGCTACACTTCAATTGCTCACAATGTATCACAGCTGTTTCGCCATGTAGAGGGTTGACTAATCAGCTCACAGCGTTGAGGTGACATAAATCTTTATCAAAATGTGAAACAATCAGGCTCAATCATAAAAAACCTCATAAGGAGCCTTGTTTGTTTGTTGTTGTTGTTGTTGTTGTTTTCAGCCAGTTAGGTTCACTCTTCGCCACTATAAGAGTTGTTTAATCCAGACGTTAGAAATTCTAAGAAGGAAAACAATGCTTTCTCCTCCTGTTCATTGAAAGATCTGAAGCTACACTATGATAGAACAAAAACTGGTTTCCATCGCATAGCGGTTTTATTAGATTTTAGTTGCGCTTCAAGTAACAGGACACAGAACGTTATTGTTGTTGTTGTTATTGTTGTTGTTGTTGCTGTTGTTGTTTTTGTTTCCTTCTCAAAAATGCCTATGTTATATCTCTTGTACCAAGCAAAGGGAAATAACCTGCCTGACGGTCAAAATGGCTCGTGAAAAGAATCCACTGTAGTTCTACAAGTTCTACATTATTGTTGGAAAAACCTGCATGGCCAGGTAAACTGTCCAGTCCTCGAACAAAGGCATTATTATTTTCTTTTCTTTTTTGTTTCATGGTATGATAACAAATTCTCACTTCGTCAGACATACACAATATGTTATAGGCCACTGCAGTTTATTTCCACAGCCGTGTTCTTACGGAGGGCGCTCAGTCCTACAGGACACAGCAGTTGGAAGATCACAGAGGGTTGGTAGTTTTTCATGCTTTCATTTACTGTTTACCTGCCAGGAACAGTTGCTGTTATGGTTTCATGTTTTCTGCCCACAGTCGCACACATTGATCTCAGATAACCAGATGGGACAAAAATATTTATATCCATTCAGGAAAATAAAGCACATCTAAAACTAGGTTTCTATTTAGCCAATCCGGCAACTATACAGTTAGTCACATGACCTTGTCTTGTTACAAACTGTATCCACAGGAAAATATGTTACACGAACGTTACATAGAATCTAACTAAAGACACAGCAGTGTTGGAATTATGTAACATATCTCAGCTACTGTGTCCTGTAACAGGAGAAATGATAAGTTCAGGACACAGAACCAAGAATGAACAATATCATCAATGTTCAGTTGCATGTCTTTGTCTTTTCCTGTCTGGCGAGTTCAAGTGAAAACCCAAGATGACCCAGGCGCTTTGTGAGACAGACAGATCGTATCCACACAATTCCAACAGTGTTCCAGTTTAACATCAATCAGAAGAGTGGAACCAGTGGTCAGATCTAAAGACAGTCTCGTTAGTTGTGTTCACACCGACAGACAGTCACGCTGACACACAAAGCAGGTGGGAGTCACAGTTAGGATATTCATGAAATATTTTACCTGCCGTCAAAATGTGTACATATCCTGTCAATCTACTGCGCTGCAAACAGGAACATGGAAACAGAAAAAACGTTATATGGTGGTCACTTTGGGTACAAGATGTTGTTGGAAAGAAATAATCATACATTTGTTGTTGTTGTTGTTGTTGTTGTTGTTTGCAAATCTTCAAATTACATAAACAAGCTGCTCTAAAAGTGACACTGTGGACTGCAGGTATTTTACAAAGGAGAACCCACATAATGCTGATACATTTTATCAAACTAAAAGCTATTAACCACATATATTTTTTCACAATATCTCAGCAAAATGCAGCTTGAAAAGATGTAAGCGTGTGAATTTCATTTAATTCAGGATATTAAAAACCGTATAAATTCTAGGCACAATTTAAAATCCAGATAATCGTACTAAATTTAAAAGAAACAAAACAAAACAAAAACCATAATAATCACTGTTTATATACATAAATATTCCATACACTAAAGAGCCTTTTGAAACATCTGTGACATTTTCATGCAATTAATTTTCGCCAAACTAAAGTATGATTACAGTATCTCTGTGCATAACAGTTATCGTTTAAAACCTTTCTAAAATATGCATAATAGAAAGACAAACTGTCGGTAAAAGGAAGAGACAAAGTAGAAACTATGGTGGTGAAGGAATGATTGGGTCAAGTTGCCCGTGGCCACGAGTGACTTGTGCATTATCAGGTGAGTCTTTTCATACAGAATGTGTGATGTATCAGCCAGCAAAGTAAGGGCAATGTTGGCATCAATAAGAAATTTCAGCAAGAGAGAAAGTCCTATCTAAATAGACAAATATCGGAGCAGAATGGACACAAAGTACCAGGTAGTTCCACAGACTGTTGCATTCAGTAACTGAAACGTTAACTCAATGTTAACTCTTTCAATTGCCAGAATATCTGGTGTGTCGGACACAGATCTCCGTATTATATTAAGTATTTCTCCAGACAAAAAGTCATATAGTGGACAATCCAGCACTTGAGTATGAAGGCAAAGAAAATTGACTGACAGCTTAGGAATCGACATACACGATTGACAACATCTAAATACATGTTTTTCACAATTATTTCTCGACTCTCTGGCTAGTAGAGAGTTCAATGGTCCCGGTGAAAGCACTGACAACAAATGAAAATATATAAGACAAAAGCAAATCCCTTAAATTATTTCGAAAAGATTAAATTCGCCAACAAAAATAGAACGCTTTGTTTGAATCTCATATTTTGTCGATTTTGGAAGGGAAAGGTCTATAAGCTAAAGCTGATAAAGTGTTCTAGAACATGTATGTCTATTATGCTCCGATACAAGTGAAAAGTGGAGAAAGTGAACAAAGAGAGAGAGAGAGGGGGGGGGAGAAAAGGAGAAAGAAGGAGAGAGAGAAAGTATGTCCTCAATCCCTATTCCCTTGGTCATAATGTTTATGTATCACAGTTTAAATGGAGCTTCACATTTCGTCCGGCTCTTCCTCGTTCTGTCCATCCTCTGCTTTTTCTCCTTCCTCCGCCCCTCCCTGGTCCCCCTCCTGCTGTTGAGCCTCCATCTTCTCTCTCACCTGCTTACGAGCCAGCATACCTTTGTACCCGGCCTGAATCCTGGTGGCCGCCTGCTCCACCTCTGGATCCGTCAAATCAATGTCCACCTCTTCTTCCCCTTTCTGCTCACCTGTTTCCTCGGCTGCTGGTGCTGCCTCTGATTCCTCCGGCGCCTGACCTTCACCTTCAGCTTGACCTTCAGTTTGACCTTCACCTTCACCTTCAGCTTGGCCGTCACCGTCCCCCTCTACCTTGGATTGTAATTCCTTCCTGGCCTTGTAACCTTTGAACCCGGCTTGTATTTTTATCGTGGCCTTAGCCACTTCGGGGTCATTGAGGTCAATGTCAACGTCTTCCTCCCCGCCTTCCGTCGCCGCAGCCGGTTCTGGTGCTGCTTCTGCCGCCGCTGGCACCTCTGCTTCTGTCGTCTGCTCTTCTGTCGTCTGCTGCTCCTCGGCCGCCTGCTGTTCTTCTGTAGCTTCGGCTGCCGGCTGGTCTCCCTCGCCCTCCTTGGCCTCGGCGTCATCGGCTCCCTGTGTGTCCTTCATTTCCTTACGGGTCTGGTAGCCTCTGAACCCGGCCTGGATCTTCAGCGCCGCTTTCTCTGTGGCTGGATCTTCCAGGTCGATGTCAACCTCCTCCTCTGCCTTCGTCTGCTCCTCTTGTTGCTGGAGGAGAAAATGCACCAAGAGAAAACAAAAATGTTAGATCAAATTTATTTTACATGATTCTCTTAACAAACAAACTTACTCCGAAAAAGACAAAAATGTGTCTGCACAGAAAGATATCAGAAAAACGAAATCAAACAAAACGAAGATTAAATAAAAGAAAATAATAAAAAATAATAATATCAGAGAGAGCGAATCTGAGAGAGAGAGAGGGGGGGATAGAGAGAAATCAACGGACAGAAAAAAGCAATCAGACAATAGAACAGAAGGAGAAAGAAACAGAGAGAGAGAGAGACAGTGTCAGAACACAGAACATTTACCATTCCCTATGAGGATACAGAGCAAAATTATTAATAAGAGAAAGTAAGAAAGATGTATACAGAAGAATGAGTAAACAAATATGTAAACAGATAAATAAATAGAAAATAAATACTTTTTTTTTTGTTGATGAAAATAAAAAAAAGTATAACTAACAAATAAATAACTAAAAACATAAATAGGCTTTAAGAAATACATAAATACAAATCAACCATTCCCAGAAGTTGTTCATGCGGGTTCATGCAAGGCCTTCTATACTGATCACAGGACGTGAAGTTAAATACTACAGATTAACACGCTGAGGAAAGGCAGTGTCCAGTAACAGATCTTCTTGCATAGTTAGTGATTACCAAACCACGCCCACTCCATGCAACAGTGCATTCTATTGGTTGTGCACTTTCTTCCTGGGCACAGCGTGCAGAAATGTTGTATCTTGACCTCCAGCCACATCACATAGAAGCTTCTTGTACTCACCATCTCAAGTTGACGTACTGACAATATCACTCCTGTGTTCACTTTATTTTCTTTTCTTTTCATCAAGCAAACTATAAAGCATCAATTCTTAAAAGTCTGTCTGAGGTTTGCTGTTGTATAACTGAATATATTTTATTTCTGTTATCAATTAAATTCCTGTTATCCTTCAGTACAGGCCCCCCCCCCAAAAAAAAAACAGTAGGGGAGGAGACAGGGGAAGCGGCGGTGGAGAGTTAACTTAAGATGAAATTTTTTTACATATAAGTAAATTATGATAAACTGAGTTATAGCAAAATTAGATATAAAATCTTAGATGTAAAGTTAGGCTACTTAAGCTCCCTTATTCTCACTGTGGCCTGTACAAAGGATCTGCCTACTGGTAAATACAATAATATAGTTGGAATAGTAGCTGAAGTCAAGAGAAATTGAAATATCGAAGGCCAAAGGTCAGATGGAGAGTCCCACCTTTTTCAAGTCTCGTCGTGTTTTTAACCCCTTAAAGCCGGCCTGAATTTTGACAGCGGCTTTTTCTACATCGGGGTCATTCAGATCAATATCTACTTCCTCTGGCTCAGCTTCCGGTTCCGGTTCATCATCTTGTTGTTGTTGTTCTGCCTGCTGCTGCTGCAGTTTCTGCTCTCTCAGCTCCTGATCACGTGATGGTGGGTTGGAGTACAGGTTGGGGGAGGGGGCGGGGTGGGACCGGGGACATCATGCCAAGAGTGCAGGGCGCAGGGGAGAAAAAAAACGTGCACAGCAAAAAGTTAGCTAAACGTGCAACAATTTTTCACAACAAACTCACATCAGAGCGTAATGACTGTTAGATATTTAGCAAACAAACACGACTGTCATTATAAAACTTGCTTTACCAGAATTTCTCTACAACCATTACATAACATTATAATTACTATAAATACAACATTCACTGTCGCGACACTTACAGACTGAAAAATCTAGAACGTTAAGATTTTATATGTACTAAACACATGGCTTATTGTTTAGCCGTCTAAATAAAATAATACTGTGTCCACAGTTGCTATCACAACGGTTTTCCTCACAAAATCAATAACACCGTGGATATCTAAATGTCATTTCAGTTTACAAGTGTTGTACTATAACTTCCATACAAATGTCAAGATCAGCGCACCTTCAGGCTTTAGCATTTATACAAGAGTTTTTGTAACATGCCCGGACATAGTTCTAAGGCAAGGTGAAGATTTCCTATCTTACGACCAAGACTGGGCTCAGTTGAAACAAAATGCACAGTGTTGGTTCAGGCCTGTAGGTGAGCTGATCATCATAATATTTGCGTGTGGTAGAGATGCGATACAGGATGTCCGTAAGGTTACACAACAGTTAGGCTGAAAACAACTCTGTGAAATAGCCATACTGAAGCAATTCCATCGACTGCTCAGGGAACAAGGAGAGACAACAGTGAATGAAAGAAATAACAACATCAACAAAATGAATAATGGGATGATAATATCAATGTACAACAGAATAACACAACTGTCCAGTTCAGAATATCATAAAGGGTCTCAAATGTCACAAATACGATTGTCCTTGAACGCTTTGATCATTCTAGAACTTCAGTCTCTTCACTAGAGTTTCCAGTTGACTGTTATTGTTGTCATTTATTATAAAATATCTTATTTCAAGAATCTTTCACACTTATAGCTATGATGATCATTATATAATGAGTTTTTCCAGTTTTAGGAGTTTGGCTTTTTCTGGGTTTTTTTTTCCATGTAATTAACTTTTCAAATAATTAACTTTACAGTAATTTCGTTTTCTTCTTTAGGTGTCAGGTCTGGAGCAGATATCGACGACCATGACTTGCCAGACCCTTCTGTGGTCAGTTTTCCCTATCAACTCGGTGTTACTCATTTCATTCTTGGTGACGTATCTAATTAAGGCTGTCAGTATATTTCATTGCAAAGAGTGGAACATGTCACTATAACACACGTATGTTTATTTGAAATGCAAACAGTGTCAGTGTCAACTTGCGTTTTAATCACAAATATGAAAGAACCATATTACGACAGAAAAGATTCCACACAATTTATGACGTCATGTCAAAGTATAAGCGAAAATAGAATTATTAAGGTGTAAATATGTGAGCTTTGCTGTCTACAGATAGATATGACTAAAAGAGAAAACAATCACAGAAAATCAAAACTGGGTGAAATGGAAATATGAGAGATTGAAGCTAGGAGAGGGAACAGTAAGCAAGGGTTAAGCAGCACAGACACAAGTATTGGTTTTATATTGCTGACCAACAGCTGTAGCTTTACTGCTGAGGTGTAAGCCCTGGGTCACTCACTCACAATGTTGGCTGACACTTATGACGTCAGGATCAGAAATCAACGACAAAAATGTCCTTTGTCCTGAAATTAAACTATCTAACCTTTCTCTCTCTCTCTCTATCTTTCTTTCTCTCTCTCTCTCTCTTTCTCTCTCTCTCTTTCTCTCTCTCTCTCTTTCTCTCCCTCCCTCTGTCCTTTTCCAAAATGTGATGCCATAAAACGAAACGTCAGCAACAAGGAAGGAATGCAAACGGAAGATGAAAAATTGCAGAATACATTTTTAAAAATTTTATTTTAGCCTGAAAGAAATCAATAGTCAACATGTAAGACAATGAATGCCGCTCGTGGGTGAAAGCAAAATTGGAAGAAAGCTTGAATAAAATCTTAGAGAAATGTCAGACAGTGGAGGTAAAAGCAAACAATAACAACAACAACAGACCAGTGGGAAACAGTTCTAGAATTGTCTGCACTGTGGCATACAGACATGCACACCGGAATGAGGGAAGATAGCAGGGAGAGATGCTGAAGTAATGAATACGAATGGAAAGATGGGGAGTTAAAGAGAATATGATTTCACATGCATTAAAAATAACAAAAGAGATAAACATTGCACGCGACAACACTTATACTTTGAAAATGAGGGTGGGGACAGGGAGGGAGGAGGGGCGTGGGAGGAGAATATGGAGAAAGAGGGTGTCAGGTGAGGGGGGGGGGGGAAAGCTGTGACAAATGGCTAGAGATGGGACATAATATGGGATGGCAGAGGGAGTTAACGCAAATTTCGGACTTTACACCCGACCTACATGCTTATGCCAGACTGAAAATGTTACCTGACATTGATAATAACTGCGGGAGGGTGGGTGGGGGGGGGGGGGAGGGGGCCGGGATAAATGACTATACAGAATGTCCGTAGAGTGTGGACATATGGAAAAGGTCACTCATCACCACTTTGTGTGAACTTATTGAATGTTGCAAAAGGCGTACAACTGTGACGTACTTGGTTCAATTGTAAATAGGCATTTCACACTCAGTAAGAAGGAGGTAACATTTTTGCGCACAGGGCTCACTGTCATAGGCAGAAAAAACAGAATAAAATGCAGCTGACTGGTGAGAACTGTTCTCGGGTCTCGTCAACAAACATCAGTGGGTGTTCTGGGTTTAGCGGGCGGGGGGGGGGGGGGTACAAACACTCCGCCAGGATTTCCAGGTTTTTGCTTGGTCGAATATGTACTATTCCACATGAAAACAACCAGCATATTGAAAGAAAAGAGAAGCTAGAGAGGAGTGGGTGAGGGGGGGGAGGGAAGTTCACATGCAAGCACAATGATGTACAGTTGATGACACAACAGCCAAACAGGTTGAAAAGCTAAGGGGAGAGTACTGAGGACAGAAAAGCTCAGATAAACCAAGGGGAAAAAATAGCAGGTAGGGGAGGTAACTGACGACATACAAGTTGAAGATAACAATTGCACGAGACAATATCCAGAATTATTACAAAGGGAGAAGGGTGGGGGGGGGGGGGAGATGGAGGGATGGACACCTTTTTCCTCTCGAACTCTTTCCTGGATTTCAAGCCCCGAAATCCTGCTTGAATTTTCAAGGCCGCTCCGGAAAGGTCAGGATCTTTAAGGTCAATGTCGGCAAGGTCATCCTTTTGATTGCTGGCAGGCTCAGCCTCTTTTTGATTGGAAGCCTGATATTGGGGTCACAGGTCAAAGGTTGCAGAAGAAGAAAGGTTAGTACATAAATGACTGCTAAGTATGAGATTATGTAGGTTATTAATTTGTGTGCAGAGAAATAGAAACAATGATGTGTCATCAACAAAATGAAAAATTTTAGTGAAAGAAAAAAAAGGAAAGAAACAAAGCAGGAAGAACATCAGATTTCATACATGGCCAGTTTGTTTGAGAGACCCACATTATTATTATATTGACTGAAAAATAAAAAGGAGTTTAAGATGCAAAAGATAAGCCAGCTCTGAACTAAGCCTGGCTGACATCTGAAGATGGTTCAATGAACAACACGGTATCTGGGGACTAAAGAGAGAGAATTTGTCACAACCACAGAACCCCGTCCTCAGTCGGACAAGATTTTCTTAAAAAAGAAACTCAAAGTGTTAACATCTAGAGTCGAGCTGAACCAGCTGCACTGCTTCTACTTCCCTGATAGAACAATAAGTCAATGAAAGTGAACCAGGTGCTGTAGCTGATGATGTAAAGGCGGCTAACGTGCTATTGGTCATGTTCCATTTGCCCACTCAGACAGATGATAAGATCAGTGCAGTTTGACATCTAAACAGTTTTTACAACGTGTACGGTCACAGCGTTACAGTAAATAGTGCATGAAAATACGTAGCAAAGTGAAAACTGTAACAAGAAGGGAAGAGAGAGGGGAAAGCAGAAGGAGAGAACGAAAAAAGAAAGAAAGAAAGAAAGAAAAAAAGACAGAACGAAAGAGAGGAACAAAGAGAGAAAAAAGAAAAAGAGAGAAAGAAACAAAAAGAGAGAAGGAGAGAAAAAGAAAGACAAAGACAGAAAGAGAGAAGGTAAGAATGAAAAAGAAAGAAAGAAACAAAGAGAGAGAAAAAAGAATGAAAGAGAAAGAAAGAAAGCGCAAAGAAAGAAAGAAAGATAGCGAGAAAAAAAGAAAGAAGAAGAAAGAGAGAAAGAAAGTCAAAGAGAAAGAAAGTAAGACAGAGCGGAGAACAGAGAAAAGAAGGATAAGTGGGAAAAGACAGAGCAGACAAACATCAGCAATCCTGTGTAGAAACATAAGAAATGTCAAAGCAGCCCCAGTCTTGCTACATCCCTTTACAAACAAGCTGAAGACAATTTGGGACCTTTGTCCGCAATAATAAAACAAGCGGGTATGAACAACAGATTACTTTGAACATAAAAAAAAATATTTTTAAAAACCAGATGAACAAAGCCAGTGAAAGGTTGTAGCGGGTAAAACGTCAGACGGTAAACCTTCATTCATGCACTTACCAACTCGAGCAAATGAGCAAAACCAAATGTGGCCAAGCCAGTCAGAATGGATCTATAGTAGAACAGAAAGATCAGGGGGCTGACTGTCACGAGAGGGGTTTACTTTCGATATGGATAGTCTATCGTGCAGAGAGTGAGTAATGTCCGAATGAATAAGCAAATCGTGCTGCTGTGAGTAGGGTGCATGTGTCAGGTGGTCACAAAGTCAGTAAATAGAGACAACAACCCTATAATTATTCTCTGTCAAGTTCATAAAAGCGCCAAAATGTAACAACTAGGCAGTCAAAGTAAGAATCGACATAATATGTAACGAAACGAAATGATCCAGCGTACAAACTGGTGACGTGCAAACTTTTCTACTAACAAAACTCAGCATTGTGTTCTATGGGTGGCTAGAAATAATAGATTAAAAAGTAGAAATCAAAATGAATATGAAATGCAAACTAATGTCTCTCTCTTTAAATGAGGAAGAGCAGCATATCATGCGTGATTCACACGGCAAAAACAAAGTTCAAGGACCAAAACATAGTTTAAAGAAAAAGCACGGGGTTCAGGAATCAACAAAAGTAAATATAAAACTGAGCCTTGTCTTGGATTGGAGTTGAGGGAAGAAAATAACAAAGTCCAGGATAATAAAAACTGTCTCTAGGACATTCCGTCTAATAACAGAACTGATCTGCTGGATTCCGTACTGTGGTTGGGAAAACAGAAGGCAGCATGCACTAGTCTAGACAACTGACCGACCAACTAACCAACCGAGCCAACCAACCTGAGCTTGAGATTTTCTGGCCTTGAGACCCCTGAACCCTGCCTGGATCATCAAGGCCGCCTTTCCTACATCCGGGTCTTCTAAATCTATATCCACTTCTTCCTCTTCTCTCTCTGCTTTCTTCTCTCTTTCCGGAGGTGGTTTGGCCTCTTTCACTTCCTACACCAGACACAGAAAGGGGCAGCAGGTTCGGTGACAGAACAAAAAAAAAAAAAAAAAGACAGAGAGAGAGGATGCGTTTTTTATTTTCTTTTTCATTCACTACCATTGTCTCCTTTCCAAAGATCTTACTAAAAACCATTCTATCAATAGCAAGGACGCTCCGTACACAGAATGAAGTGACTAAGCTCTCCCTACACCAAGTTTTGTTGTTACAATCGTGTCCTTCAGTCTATGTCGAATATCCTTAAGCAAGGGCCATTATCCATTAATCAATCAATTTCCTGAGGGCTGTGTGTAGCTGGAAACTGTACTGAAGAAACATTGCACTGCCCGGGGTTTCTACTGAATTTATTTCAACATGGGAAAAGCCAATAAAGTTTCATATTGAGAGCAGTAATGTAGATCGAGCTACAGAAAAGACCTCGACTTGGCACGGAATCGTTTACATTTATACAGCGGAAATAATTCAGTTTGTTTGTTGTTGTTTTAGCTTTCAGGCCCTGTAGTTATGGGACTATTTCTGCTTTGATCAACACACACACAAAAAGAAAAAAAAATCCATCGAATGCCATTAGCAACATGAAACTGATCCAGCTTATATTGGGCATGAAGCACTGGTCACGTAAAAAATATTCATAACATAGTGCTATTAGCAACTACTGGTAAATCGATAAGAAATCTCAATGCTGGCGATGTCTGAATAATGAGAGACAGAGAGTGACAGAGAGAGACAGACAGAGACAGAGAGAATACAATAGACACTGATTCTAAGCTTATGAGAACAACTCTTTGGAGAATACAGTAAGACTGGCAGCAAATCACTACAACATACAAACACAGCCAAAAAATTAAAATTTGATCGGAAGAACACAGAAAAGGAAAAGAAATTCTTAGGAGGGTGACGGGGCTAGGATAATAATCAGCAGACCTGTGTATGAAATAAATATGAGCAACTGAACAATTTATTTCAAAGTTTACTGCATCTGACCATCTGGTAAATCAAACACTTTTCTTTTATGGCTATTTTCTAATCTCTGGACCAAATAGGAAACAAAAGAAGTGGAAATGAAAACATCGATAACACATAAAAGTCAAGTTGTTGGTGCATGGAAGACGTAAATGATGCCCACATTCCTGGTGCTCGCTCACTCAGACTTGTGTCCAATGTGTCCACAACTTGGCCTCACGACATGTTGCTATGAACGCTGACGACAGCGAATGCAAAAACTAATGGAAGCAAAACCGTCTAAATACCAAGTAACATCAGAACTCTAGAGATAAATGAACCAGCATGCAAATCTACTCAACTTAAACATTTCATTAGCGTTCTGAGAACTGCTAAAATTTCCTGATCGTACAAAAACTTCGGTGTAATCCCAACTAAGTACGAAATTAAAAGAGGAGATCTAGATTTCCTGTAGGTGAAAAAGGAGAAAACATATATTGTACAAAATGTGAAAATTAAAAGCCAATTCGAAACTTATTCATGGACTGATTTCGTAAGGTCAAAATGAAAACAGCAGCCAGGCAAAAATTGAAATTGCCCCTCTAGGACATTCAGTCTAGGAACGAAATTGATTTAGCCTGGTCCGTACCGTGGTTGGGAAAACAGAAGGCAGCATGCACTAGTCTAGACAACTGACCGACCAACTAACCAACCGAGCCAACCAACCTGAGCTTGAGATTTTCTGGCCTTGAGACCCCTGAACCCTGCCTGGATCATCAAGGCCGCCTTTCCTACATCCGGGTCTTCTAAATCTATATCCACTTCTTCTTCTTCTTTCTCTACTTTCTTCTCTCTTTCCGGAGGTGGTTTGTCCTCTTTCACTCCCTACACAGCGTACAGATGAGGACAGGAGAGTCGGTTAAAAGCAAAAAAAAATAATCCATTGTGTGTTTTCCTCTTTTTCCATTATTTAGGCTTCAGATAGAGACAACATTAAACTCCAATCTTACAGAGCTACATGTATGTGATTATGAGAGACAAATCGACATTTGTAATGAAGGTCTTGTGACTACTATAATTTTAAAATCCTGGGCAATGCTCATTAAATTACAGATAAGAAAAAAAAAAAGAAGACAAAAACTAGATTGTATAATTCTGGGGGCAATACTTTATAAACATGAATATTATTATTATTTCTTTTCAGTTCTGCAGTAAGTTTAGAGCTGTGCACCCATGTACAGTCTGACATCAGACTGGGTCTGGTATAGCTACTGTCCACTGAGATCGGCACCACACATTCAGGTCAGTGAGAGAATAGTTTTGGTTGTCTATAACTGTCAATATTCAAAACCAGGTAAACAAAGGAGAAACGTCAGACCTCCTGTTGATTGGACAACGAGGCTGATAAAATGCGTCTGTGTGCGTCAAGTACAACATTCAGTGTGAAAATGGCTTATGTCATTTAATACACGTGGATAAAAATTGGGCTTATCACAGACATGAGGGGTGGCAAGCAAGAGAATCCTGTGAAAGAACTGAGCATGATGTAATATCTTCACATTGTGTTCCAGCCGTTTTGCCTTCGTCTGATTTCAATTCAAGCTCATTTCTTTTGATGAACAGTTTACGTCAGTTAGGACAGTTATTTACAGTCAGGACAGTGGAGACAGGACAAGTCTATGTGAAAAACATCCACGAAGCTGAAACAAAATCCCTCATGCAGTGAAACACTGGAAAGGTCAAATGGCGCGTGCTGGCCCACCCTGGGAGTAACTATCGCAACTTCCTATGTGCATCGCTTGACGTTAACCCTTGTTCTCTCGTGGCCAAAGGAAACCAGGACACGGGAAATCGCCGCACAGACTGTTTTAACAAAAAACCACGATAGACAACAAACTGAAATCAGCTATCCACGGATTAATCAAAGGCATGCCAAACTTATTTAAGATGGATATAACTCAGGCACCGAAACTGGAAAAAAAAAAGAAAAAAAAAATTCTTGTTGTAAATCATCAGACTTTGGGAGAAATTCGAAGGCGGGGTCTAGATCTAGCACACATGAAAGAGTAAATGTTGTTCAAATGATAACCACATAAGGTAAGAAACTGGGCCTCCTCGTGAACATATAAACTGATCTCTGTCTTTCAGTCTGAGAACTAAAAGTGTAAGCTGATTATTTGGAGATCAACAAAATTTCAATACGAAACTGATTCTTGTCTTCCCATTGGATTTTCTAGAGTAAACGTTATAAAAACTGAAAACAAAAACTGTCTCTAGGACATTCCGTCTAATAACAGAACTGATCTGCTGGATTCCGTACTGTGGTTGGGAAAACAGAA
>JBCAUA010222367.1:9700-20765 GCA_038406235.1 Peronia verruculata | reverse complement strand
TGCATCGGGGGATGACAGAACACGAAGATCGAAAACCCGCATTTTTTCACTGACTCAACGGTCCCCTGGCTTCCTGTAGGTAGGGAAGCCCGACGTCTAGCCTTCTCGGATATTTCGGAGGTCCCTCGTGTACGTTACGCACGTTAAAGAACCCTTGGCAGTTCAAAATGGATGGAGGAATAGGCCTGAGTGCCGCTGTGGGGGTAAAATTTCCAAATTCTAAATTTCTACCCACAAAATTTCCTCAGCAATACTTGACAACTTCTAAAAGCCGAGATAATCCTATCTCTTAGGATTGAAAGGCTTGAAAAGAAAAGGAAAAAAAAAAAAAAAGGCTAGACGTCGGAAGCCAGGGGACAGTTGAGTCACTGAAAAATTGCAGCTCTCTCGATCTTCGTGTCCTTCCATACCCGGATGCAGGACCTTTGAGACAAATCTGTTGTTTGTATGTGTCTAGATGGTTTTCGTATTTTTCCTCTTCCCTTCAGCTGAAGGACCAGGGACTACTATCAGAAGGTCTCAGCCCTCCCACCCCCACCCCTTTCAAACAAATCGTCTTAAAATGTTTCACTGTTTGATCACAGCTCACAGTAATTTCTATCTCTATTGTTTTTAGATCCAATGGTAAGCCATCTATGGGTGGGCGAATTACCACGTACTGATCATAATCTCCTCAACCTAGAAATCCTCTCTTGCCACTTCAGCCACTAAACACTTGCAGAGTACGTGTTTTGTTGTAGCCTAGTTTGCAAAGTGCGTTTTCCCTACCTACGGGGCCGGCACTGTGGTACTCCAGCCTGAGGATGACCAGAGTGACCATTGGCCGACATGTTGTTGTCTTACACATGGCTCAAAAAGGTTTGGGGGGGGGGGGTGGTGGACAGATGAATGTCGTCTCAAGATCCGAGGACTGTGCAGGTAGTTTAACTCCCATCTCGCCAGTTGTTTTCTCTCCTATCTACGTCTGTTTTCCCCCTCGTCGTGGGAGTAGCTCCAGGATGCCACGCGAGACTGTGGCGAGAGATTGTGACGAGACCAGGCTGAGGTTAGAGGTCAGGGTAGGGGAGCAGTCGTTGTCTAAACAGTCCAGTGCCAGACACTAATACTGCAAATGGTTCCAGGCCTGACCAGGCACAACTGGCGGCTGATCTCCCTTGGTATGTGCAAATACCCCAACTGTCTATGTTTGTTGGGTTGGCTACAGAACTCCTTCCTCCCTCCTTCTATTCCTCCTCCTCCTCCCCTCCCCTCATTTCCAGCTCTCTCTTTGCTCTTCTGTTTCCCCTTCTCCTCTCTCCAATTTATATTCTCTCCTTTATTCTCTCAGTTTGTTTGTTTGTGTTGGGCTTTAACGGCACATCAGCACAATAACGGTTATATTGTGCCAAACATGGTAAGATACTTTTACACGTCAAGAGGAGGAGCAGAGAGGAAAAAGACCGTGATAGAAGACAGGAACACAGAGAGATAAGAAATGTCATCCGTTGAACGTCAAGGATGGCATTCCATGGGAGACATCCTGCCGATGACGCCCTTTCACCACCTGCAGGTGGGAGCAAAGAACCTACTTATATACACCGGGCCCCTATGGGGGAATTTCTCACAGCACTTTAGATAAGTGAAGATAAAATAAGACGAGACTAGACAAACTTTGTCTGTCTTTAAAAATACAATTCATTTACAATTGATGAGACGCTGAATAACTGCAAGATAGACTCACGGGCATGCAAAATAAAATAGACAAAAATATCAGGAACAGAATCAGAACACAACAGGCTCCAGAAAAAAAAAACCGATAATTATGACAAGCTAGGAGAAAACATATCATTTTCAGGGGGAAAAGAAGAGTGGGGGATGGAGGGGAGGGGAAAGGTAAGTAAAAGGTGATCTTGCAAACACCTCAGGCCCATTTTCATCCATTTTTGTTGTTGTTGTTGTTGTTGTTGTTGTTGTTGTTGTTGTTGTTGTTGTTGTTGTACTCACCTTGAGAGTTCCTCGTTTGCCTGGTTTCAGACTCTTCTGCAGTAAAACTTTCCTTCCTTCGCCTGAGAGAGCCGTTCCGAGTTTTTTAGGAGCCAGGAAGACGTAATAACGACATTTTTTTGGAAAGTACATCGATGCAGGGGGTTGGAAAAGAGTGGAAAGGAGACTGGGGTGAGAGGTGGGGGGGGGGGGGGAATTAGTGATTGATATGCTCACCCTGCCTTACTCCCTGATCTGACACACTCGACAAGCTCGCTTCTCGAGTCACTTCCTGGGGGATCTTTTAACGATAACTATGCCACAAACCGTTCTTGATCTTTTCCACATGGAATAAGAACTTAAGTTCAAAAAGTTAGACCATCAGCGTGAAGATACAAGCCACGCGTTAAGCTATATGCTGATATATAATATGTTTCTTGATAGCTAATTATCGCTATTTATATTTTATGATAACGATAATGTTTTACCTCTTTTAATACCTCTTAGTAACCTGTAAACATCCTCTACAGTATTTAGGCGCAATGTAGCCCTGATTGTGCTAACGTATCGTTTAAAGACCAATAAAAATTCAATCCGAATAATTTAGAGGCTGGTTCATCGAAAAAAGAAATGTGAAATCTATGTTAAGGACGATTAGAACTTCAGACATTAATATTGTTATATTTCAAAGTATTTGGCAAAACCATGCTACGTTTGCTTTTATGTATGATGGTAAATGAATAAGTCAAAACGCACAACAGGTTTGACAGACATATTGCTCAACAGTGAATCACACAAAGTCGGCAGACTACAGTTTCTCGGAAATGCAAACATGTGACATCACGAGTTTTCCCAATGACCCTTTAGAAATTCTGACCATCTGCCGAGGAGCAACGACAGAACAGTTTCACATCATTAGCAGGTTTAGTCAGCCAATGTACCACTGACAGTTAGGCCAAAGCCACACTGTTCTCTGCACTCTTTGTGAGCAAACAGCTGGCATTCCTTCTTAGGCAATCTCTGCATCGGACCCAAGAAGCTTATAGTCTTACACTTTAGAGCGGGCTGTTAACCTCACATAAACAAAACACCTTGTGTCTTGCGTCTCTTGTGGACGCTATGGCCATGAGGGCTAGACCTAGCGTCGTTATGCCCGATGTCCTCTTCTGTATGCACAGAGTGTAGTCAATTTATAGTTTTTTGTTTTTTTTTTAAATAAACAGACTCATAATTTTCATTATTATCTTTTAATCGAGAGCTACAGCAAGAACAGAGTGCAATAGAATTGCTATCGTGATATAATGACAATGTGAGTTTTGTTTAGTCTTGAAATAATGAACACGTGGTAAGCTTAGCATAACAACAACAGCGTTAATAACGTTTCTTGCCCTCATGGGCATGGCTCCAAATTCGGCACGCGTGATGTCATCAGTCCGCTCTCCAGTATAACAGTGTAAGCTCCTTGATCTGACCACAATTCTAGCGTCTTTTGACGATAATCTAGAATTTTCAAACGACCAGAATTAATTGTGTCAAACAGCAAACGTTGATAGGTGGTCATGGCTCCTGTTTGACTTCATTCCCATTCTCCCAGTCTGGCCACACCCCTTCATCCTACATCGCCCCCCTCCACCCTACCCCCTCCATCCCCACACGTGTGTGCTTCACAATGGGTGTGTTAAGCATATCAATTACACATCTTTTCACCAGTTTTGTTTTGCCTGATTAAAAAAAAAGAAAGAAAATAATCATGTTACACATCTTGGACAGTTGATCAGTGCCGCAATAGCGCTCTATTTGTCTGCATGCTTCTGTTGCGGTTCAGCTCTGCTAAAATAGGCATAATTAAGATATTTTATTTATTTATTTATTTATTTATTATTTATTCTTGCCATGTGCGCTTGTTCATAAAAATCAAAGAATAAATTTTTAAAAATTGATTGCATCTATAATGACACTTACAACCGATCACTGTCTAGAAATCGATTTTGATTGCTGATGTAAAGAAAAATACGGTTGAAAATGGTAATGTGATTTGCATAGTGATTTAAACACTGTCGTAAGTGCATTTGCAACAATCCTTAGTGAAAGTAATGTTCACATTGGTACCTCTGTAAAAGGGTAATAAAAACTGAATACAGATGCCCACTTTGTTCTGCTCAAAATTGGGCATTACTGGGTCTAATTTATAGACATTAATGTCGCCCTTCTGGTTTGACGTGAGAATTTTCTACGAGATGAGGCCAGTTTCCGAACAGCATTTAATGTTCTACCAGTAGTATCAACTAAAAACGCATTCATTCATTTTAGCTCTTAATTTGTGATTACTAGTTAACTGCTCAGTTCACGATCCATGCGAGGAAAAGACAACGACACATTCGCGCGTACTCAGATACCTGGACATTGGCGTAAGTCGACAAGTACACAGAACACAGATAACCGTGTACACTGGATCAACATTTCATGCCGACGAGTCTTTATGTTGGTCAAAATGTGTACGTATTAATGTCTGCATGTTTGTACCTTGAGTATGGAGGTGTTTATAAGCCAGCCTTAATGTAAATGGTAGTTGTTGGAAAGAAGACCAAAGAACTTTATTTTTGGGTAGTATATGCCTGTACAGCAGAGTATTAACAACTACAGCGTCTACAATAGTCTCCCTATCTTCATAGTAAGAACAAAACAGGCCTGAAGTTCAGGTAATCTGTTAACACCAATGTTCCCCTACATAATAATTACCCACGACATCGATGCCTGTTCAATACCATTGCGAATACCATCATGACTGAAACATGATCTTTAAAATACGAGAATAATAGTAAGACTTCAAAGAATGGCATTACTCGCATTTGTCAGACTATGTATTTGTAAGAGAAGTGGAGACGGTCACCGGATTGATAGGAGGTACATATGAAAGACCAGATGCTTCAGCAACATCCTTTGGCACCCCATACAAAAATGGATAGGAGAAAGCGATAACCGACAAAACTTGGATTTTTTTTTTTTCATATATTGTCAAAATTCCTGTACTAACTCATTTTCGAAAGCTGACATTTTCTACCCTAGTTTCAGGTTTAATGCTTGACTGTAAACATTTGTACAGATTAAAGATCTAAAAAACATTGATATGTTTCCGATATAATGATGATCGCTCATTTATCATAATGGTTTTGAAATAAATTATACATGCCCCTTTACACTGAAAAAGCAGTTTATCATTTTTAAAGGTAAAAGCTATTGGTGATTAGATTTTTTATATTGATTTTCTGAACATCCGCGGCGTCTCCTATGTTTGACTTTTTATCTTTTATTTTATTTTATTTTATTTTATTTTTTATGTGTCGGCAATAGCCTCAAACAGCCTTTTGTTTTTTGTTTTTTTTTCAAAAACTAGCTTCATGAGTTCGATATCTTTTTTGCCTTTTCCGGGTATTTTCTCATCTTTTTCTCAAATTTTGTACCCCATCCCCTTTCACTGACAGGGCTACCATGGAATCAGTTTTGGGGTTTGATGGCCTATGTGTGAGCTCCATACTCTTCTCTGCCAAAACCAAAAGTGTCTTGACCTATATTAGTGCAGACTGTCCACAAATGAGCTCTGGCTCAGCAGAAATAAAAGAAAAACTTCACTGTGTATTGGAGGTGATAGTTCATTTTGGAGCGCCCGATGCAACTTACACTGGTATTTTGCGTGATAGTGAATCTATTTCGAAATCCCTAGCCTCGAGATAACTACCAAGATGTTGAAAGGAGTATTTACCGTATCCATCCCTGGCATTGATGGCTCAAGATATTGCTAGAAGAGGTCATAATAATCCTTTGGCCGTACCCACCAAACACTGACGATTTTCCACTGCATATAATACCCAGGTGGAGCCAAATTCTTCTTGACATTGTGTTGGTAGAATGACCATAAGCCAAACATGTTAGAAAGGACATATTCACGTTTTAATACTATTTGTATATCAGATAATTCATAACTAGTAAGCGAAAAAAAAAAAGTCCCAAATTAGATACTTTTAAAGAAAAACAAAAATAAAACGCCCCTCGCATCTTTTAAGATGCTGCTTTATAGAGAAATATGCTACAGATGTTTTAAAAGAATTGTCATATTACAGTTACAGAAATCTATCTTATCATTTTCGTTAAAAAATAATAATAATAATAATAATAATAGACAATTTTAGGTTTTTACTTTATTTTTGACAAGTTTAAGTTAAAGTTTATTCCAAATACAATTTATACATCAATATCAAGAAAAAAATAGACCTATCCTACATTTTTATTATCTCAAGTTTCTGTGTCACAGGTTAATAAATGCATTATGCGTTTTTACTAAAGTATATGTTTGTGTATTTTCTTTGTGTGGCCCGTTCTTGTATTAGCAAAGTTATTCCTGTAACATTATAACTCACTGCTGCTGCACACTGGTTTTGCCTAATTTTTCATAACTTGGTATAGACTTGGGAAACGTGTGGAGGTGAGTGTTGTCTAGACTTATCCAGCGCTCAATCACAGTACAAGCAAATGCTTACCAAATGCCTTTAAGAATGTGAGAGAAGACTTTGGCTGTGTCTGGCCCGTTTTTCTTTTATGTAGACTGTTCTAAGTTATTTTAAGTCTTTATTAAAAACTCCAAACTTTACATGGAAAGATTTTTTGACATCATTACTGGTAATTCCTGTGATCGATCTGTGTTTCATTAATAGATCGGATAAGTTATTGTCCTACAGTTCAGGGATTTGGATCTTGGATCGTTTAGTACAGTCAAATGCTGGCTAATGAGGCAGAATCCTCTCTAGTCGAACAAAATGTGTGTGTTTTTTTTTTCTTTTGGAATGTTAAAATGAGAGAATATCTCTGTGTTTATCTCTGTGTTGGAGGTGGGATGGTCAGGAGCTGCAAATGAGTATGAACAGATGAAAGGAAAGGCAAAACGTGAGAAAGACAGAATCATAATAAGAGAGAGAGAGAGAGAGAAGAGAGAGAGAGAGAGAGAGAGAGAGAGAAAAGCAGGAAGAGCAGTATTGTAGTTAAGGGTGTCCATTCTTATTGACAAAATGCCTGTTATACTTCACAAAACATTGAATCAGATCTCTTTTCTCATCTTCAGCATTTCAAATGCCGTTTTCACACTATATCAACACGGCTTTAGAAGGTTCTGCCTGTGCAGGACAAAAGGATAAAACCTTTGTCTATATTGTTCTCATCATTTTGAGTGTTTGTTATTATTATTTCGTTTGGATTACATGAAGGCGATTTTGAGGTATTGTGATGTCTCTCTTCAAGGGAAGAGACGACAAATGCAAAAAAATACAGATCTCGGAAAAGTAAACTTGGAACAGTTTGACGCTGATTTGAGCTATTCATGATGAACTTCTTTCATCCTCTGCAAAAATCCTATGCATTCCGAGACAGCCCGAGGGCACTTATGCATTTACAAAAAAAAAAAAAAACATACATCTAATTGGTGTAGTGTTGAGAACACGTGTACTGAGGATCGTTAAATGCTCAATGTTCCATGCCAGCATTGTTTAACATTACACAATTTGGTTATGTACAATTATTGTAAGTGTTTTTACAGCTCTAATCAGTTACAAGGGTTTACCTTTGTGAGTCCTCAAGGGCCCGTACAACTGCATTCCAAATACACTTTCACCAGTTGGAAGTGGCGTTTGTCCTCTGCAGCAAATGCCAGTGTAGATCCTAACCACTGCATGGTGTATGCATATCAAGGGCCTAAAATTATGTCCACACAAAGTTTTAAAGTGATTGGAGGTACATTATTGAAATACAAAAGTTATTTTCTCCCTCTTGCAAAATTGGCCATTGTTGTTGTTGTTGTTGTATTGTTGTTGTTGTTGTTGTTTTTCTTATTGTTGTTGTTGTTGTTTCTTTTACTTTTGGTCCAGAGAATCCAATTTTGATTGGAAATCAAGTTTTTATAGGGTCTTTTAATCTCTTTACACTTAGAGATTATCTCGGCCAATTGACTGGAAATACACAGCCACAGACTGACAGGCTTGCTGACGATACACATATTCATGAGTCTTCAACCCTAGATCAAATTGTTACCGGTATAAGAGATGCACAACTATTCATCGAGTTCATCAATAAATAAATTCAAATAAGTAAACTAAATGATAACAAACCGGAAATGACGTGCTCCACTGAGGAAAAATTGAACTCTATGTCCCTGAAAACCGTTTCACATGCTGGCTCTAAGATTTGCTTTCTCTCACAAGGCTAGAAATCTAGGTATTATTTTGATTAGGTTAGGCATTACCTATGGAATATCAAATCAATCAGATGATTAGAACATGCTATGCTGAACTAAAAAGAAGGTCATCTACTACTATAATATGTCGAAGAAACTGATATGATTTTCATTTCTTCTCTTTAAGCTTTTGAGCCGCACTACGGTAGGTATCTAAATGAACATCTCGGCCCGCGACAAACTTATCAAGCGTGAGTCTGCAGATGTCATCACGTCCAACATACTCTGGGAATCAACATAAAACTGTTGCCAAAAAGTAACAGCTGGGCTTGAAACCTTTATTATATTGCTGCATTTTATTGTTTTTAATATTCCAACTTCCGTTAGATAACAGACTTACGGGGAAAATGGAGAAACGAAATGATGACTAAGGCGTAATTATATAATCATATTACCAATCCATGTAGAGAGTAGTGGGAGACTGATTTTACTTCCCACCGCGGTGTACTTCATGACACAGGTATACTCACATTCAAACTCATCTAACCCCTCGGAAAATTGATTGGCATTATTGGATGTTCCCTGCCCAAATCATGATTGGGACATTTCGCACCTGTAGGCTCAGGGGGAAAGAAATAAAAGGACATGTAGACATGAAAGCAGTTCTGGACTTACTCTCCCTCCTTGTGGGTCATCATCGGGTCTCACGGATAATCCTGACCTCCCCCAGCTACGTGTATACAATTAACAGCTCTGGCTTGAGGGCCACAAATCAGTTCTGGTCGCATGAGCTACGGGAGAAGAGGATAGTTTTCCTCCCCACCTAGAGTGGAGTGCTTGCTTGGTGCTCCAGTTAATTTGGGCTCAGACTGGACAGAAATAAGAATGAAATAAAATCTTATAGCCTACCCAATGAAAACCTCTCTCCATTTTCATACTGTCACCTTGAGGTTATAAGCCTCCTCTGCCTGACAAGACTGCAGGAGATAAGCATGCTAAATGTCAAAGGTACAGAAGAACACATCCACTTTAGATCGTTGAACCGCCCCCCCCCCCACCCGAGATACTATCATACCAATCCTCTGTTTAGATCACTGCACTGGTTACCTATAGGCCAAGAATGAATACAGAATGGCAACTTTTTGTTTTTGTGCTCAAAAGTCCACCTCACTAGTTTCTTTAGCAGATATATTATGCCAGTATATAAACCTTCCGAAAACTTAAGATTCACGGGCCTTAATCGCCTTTCTTTATTATGTTCCCATATTGTAAAAAAAAAAATACGAGCATGGAGAAGTTAATAATGCAAGGATTTTAATTTGGATGCATTGTCTGCTTGCATTATAGCAGTTCTTCAATTTTAGAGTCGTTTATTTCAAATGTCAGCTAACTTGCTCAACAAGCACCTGTCTGAGCAACAATTGCAGCTGGAGCAGTGGTTCCATTTTTTTTTCACTGGTGATCCGTTACCTAACAGCTTGAACCCCACCGAACTCCTACTATCAGCAGCTTGATTTACATTTTATTTGCTGTAACTTCACCTGTGCAACTCAGTTTTCCCTCTTTTTTGTATTTTTTTTTTCACCAAACAACAACAACAAAAACATGTAAGTGCATAAAATTGTAATGATAATTTACATCTAACGGGGGAGGGGGACGGAGGGGGGAGGCCCCAGAAGGCATTTTAAAAACCACTGGAGGGAAATGATTTTAATCGTTACTATCAGGTTTGGCATGCTGAAATTAGATGAGAAGAATCAAAACGAAACACACACACACACACACAAAGAAATCCCTCATGATGCCATGGCACTGCCCGCCATCTTGGATTTTGCAACCCGACGTTGCATACTTTACTACAGACAGGTTACTATATTTCCCTACCGATATCTCTGAAATGTGCAGTATACATTTGTCAACTCATGCTCTAAATTTTGTCAAACCAAACCTTTGATAAAGTGTCACGAAGATTCGAAAATCTAGCTCCAATATTTCAAACTTCTCAAAACTTAATATGACATTAAAAATTGCCTGTGACGAAACTTTTATACGCTATTGTTTTGTATTCATGTCAAAGTTTATGATAACTTGTGCAGGAATAAAAAATAGATCGCATGTTTGTGCTGAAAACGTCATTTTTTAGAATATTGCATTTAAAGTATTTTGAATGAGAAAAATACTCAAAAAAGAATTAAAAAAAAACAAAAAACCAAGACATGATTGTTACACATTTTGAAGTTCTTTCCATGATTTCTATGACCCATGTTGCCCTTTACTGGGTATCTGCTCATATGTTTTAATCTTTCTTTGTTCCCCATCACGAAGGGGCTCCCGTAGTGTAGTTCCAGGGTCCTGGGAGGCTCAGCCTATATATAGCTGTCATGTCTTCGTTGGTCAGAACTAAAAATATCTTGACCCTTACTGTGAGGGATAGTACACTAGTGTACTCAGAAACGGCGGAAATAAGGCAAATAATGCTCTCATTTGGCAGTGGGAACTTCATTTTATAGCTATTCTGATGAAACGTTTTGCTGATTTTCGGTGTGGTCAGCGTCTCCAGTGGTCAGCCAGTGTCTGTTCCCGCCACCGGAGCTCCCGATATTTGTGGCGGAGAATGCAGTTAAGTCTTTTGTGCGTTATTCACCTTTAGAAAGCGAAAAATTGCCGAAATTGCCATTGAATACAGAGCCCCGACTGATCCAGGATCTGCATCTTAGTACTGTTAGAGAATGGCCGTTCTTTCAAGAATTAAAATGGACGTATCAAATAGTTTTACCTCTTTATTATTTATTATTATTGTTTTTATTCGTAAAAGGCATAACTTTTAAGAGCAAAATTTGAATTTTTTTGGTACAAAAGCTCGATTTCAGGAGGGGGGGGGGGGGG
>JBCAUA010222258.1:0-20773 GCA_038406235.1 Peronia verruculata | reverse complement strand
ATTTATGTATATGCTGTGGAAAATTAAAAAGTTATGATCAAACGGAACTTAATTATCAGCCTGCCCTCGTATAATGATGAAGCCAGATGATCAAATCAATGGCACTTCAAAATCATATCAGGGATGTCAAACCATTTTCATAAAAAAGTTGGAAAATTTCCACTGAACCTGATTTGATCAGCCAAAAGTAAGAAAATCGGCAACGACCAAAAAGTCGGAATTCCGACTAAAGTTGGAAGTTTGACATCCCTATCATATTTATATATAAAATCATAAAATGGATGTTCATAACCAACAAAGTATTTTCAGGGCTTAACTGAATATAACTGAATACAATTTTGGTACCTTTAACTGCTCCATGCTTCCCCTTGTGGCTAGAACTCCTTTTGTCATCAGTGCTTCTGCATAGTGGCCCATGTCATTCAGCTGATCAAGGGAAATAGACAAGATCAGAGTTGTCAGTCACAAAGCAGAAAACCTACCAAATTATCTACTTACTTGCCTACTGCCTAACCCTAACTGCATTCCAAACTGCCTGCTTAACTGCCTGCATAGCTATCTACCTACCTACATACCTACAAACCTGCTTACCTATTCATCAACCAATCTATCTCTCTATTTCTTTAAAAGCCTGTGTATTTGTCTGCCTGTCCATCTGTCTGCCTGTCTGTCCATCTATTTATTTATCTATCTATCTATACATCAATTCTATTTTTCTACCTATCCATCTATCCACACACTAATGCACATACATTCATTCATTCACAGTAGAGAACTTAGTCAACAAACACCTTTAGCATTGCAACCACTATGAAAAGACTGAATCCAGGTTACCTCCATGAATATTTTCAGTGCTCTGTCGATGTACTTGTTTCCCTCCACTACAGCATCTGGACCAGACAACTCTGACCCTCCTCCACAAGCGTCCCAGCTCTTCATATTGAACGCCAACCGCATCAGAGACATGCCCAGCTTGAACTGATTGAAACAACAGAGCAAAATACAACATTAATCCAAGTGTGAGAAAACTTAATCATGCACAATATTTAGTCTGAAAATTTGTTTATTCTCTGGAATATTTTACTGGGTCTCAAAGCCCAACACTTCCATCTAGTTAAAAATTTTGTTCCCCATCATATTTTTCATCATAAACTTGATATGTATATAAAAAAAAAAAAAGTCTATTGTAGTAGCACAGACTTTTATCAACATGATTTATCTTATGCCAACAATTACCTCAGCATTCTCAAGACATAAGTATTCAGAAAATTTCAGCAGTATTAGGCACATTGCCCTTAAAGCCACAAAATATCCGATTGACTCAGAATTCTCTCAGAACAGACTTATTTAATTTTTTTCGTTTTTCTTCATCAACCCCATAAATGCACATACAAAACCAAGTGAAATTTGAAAATCACGCAACAAATCATCAATGACCAACAGATCTTCTGAATAGTTCAAACCCAGCATTTGTGATGTAGCTTGCCTTATGATATGATCCTGGAAGAGTTTTGCGAATATGAATAGATTTCTTTGCATAGTGGATCGTTTTCCGTAGATCTGGTAACTGACTTCTTGAAACAAAATCATTCAGCTTCAGTTTCTGCAGAGACATACATAAGAAGCAAGTCTTTAACATAAGGTAAAGATATTTAAATTACAATGTTACGCAAACATGATAACTGTCTTAGACCCCAAGGCATTATGGGTACAGTATATTTATTATGCCCTTCAATCTCCTGTGGGTGGTTATCTAATCTTGTCTCATAGACAAAAGGGCGGTTAAACAATTTTTTTTTTTTTTTTTTGTAACAAAATAATACAAATCAATACATTTGATATTTATAGAAACTGGAACATTTTCAAACACATCTGATAGAACAAAAATTCAGTTAACAGTGCAAACAAAATTTCTACAATAAATATGGAAAATCATGAAAAAAACTAAACAACACTTACCTCATCATAAATTTCAGACATCAGGGCATAAAGTTCTACCATCCGATGTGGTCTTGCCCCAAGTTCTTTCTCCTCAATCTTCATGGCAGTTTTCAACAATTCAAGAGCATCCTGATGCTTTCCTGCCTGAATCCTAAAGCCAGTGATTACAAAGTGAGCAAAGTCTTATTTTCTGTTCAAACAGTATTCATTTCCTGGGTGAACTAATTGATGCTAAGGGAATGAACAAAAAAAAAAATTATCTACAACTTCTGAGGAGAATTCTAGTTTTGCATCAAAAACACAAAATAAAAATAAAGAGAATCCATCAAAGTTGCTAATATTCTTTCCTTCTGAAACAACTGAATTAAAAAAAAGGGAACAACATGAATGATTATTTTTCTTGTCTTTCTTCTAAAATTACTTTTTACTATTTTATAATATAATTACACTGCCCCTGGCCTAATTTTTCCTTGAGTCATAAGTTTAGCAGAATATTATAACTAAAATATCCTTTTTTTAAATGTTAATGCTGATTATGTAATAGACTGTAACAAAACTTTTCAGTCCATATACCATTTTTCAACTAAAGAAAAAATGTTATGGCTTTCCATAACAGAAATAAGAAACTTTTAAGAGCAAACACATCTCACTAATTTTACATTATTGTATCTTAATAAACTATACATACGTGACTCTGCAGACTTTCTCATATCTCAAGGACACAGCAGCTTCATTCGCAGAATCAGCCTCTTCAAATCTCTTCAGTGCTGCTTCATAACTGGAAATCATTTCTGAGATTGGGCCAACCTATCAAAGGAAACGGTCATGTCTGAGTTGAATAAAATATACTTATGGGCCGAAACTGTGAACCAAATTTTTGTAAAAGAAATAGAGGTTTATTCATTGCAAGAGCATTTGGTTTTGCATTACATTAAAGAAACTAGGTCTCACTCTTTCAAAGCAGCTAGCAGACACCTCCCACCCAAGTTCATTCCGTTGATACATATTCTCTTATTTCTTCTGTGCCTAAATCAGTGAACCAAGTCATTTGTTCGAAAACAACAACTATCGTGTTGATGGCGTCTCATGAATAGAATAAAGCCTATAAAGTATGGCACTCAAAGACTTTACCAAGCATTGTAATCCTACCTTTCTCCAGTAAGCCATCAACTGTGAGCTGTACTCCTCATGGTAGAGACGGTCAAAGACTCTCCAATCACATAAACACTGAGCCAGGTGAAACTTGTCATCTAAGCAGGCCAAGTGGTAAGGATATTCCTCCACCATCCGTGAGACATCAGAATGATAACGGAAGAAGTCAGCCAATTTCAAATGCCAGAAGAAATAATTACTTGACTTTTCCTGTTTCCCTGATGAAGTGTCATCATCTATGATCACAGTTAAATATCTGTAAAGACAGGAAAGACAAGAGGAATTTTCAATGTAACTTAGTGAATTGATGTTACGGAGTAACTAATTATCATAAGGTATAATTAGAACAAGTGTCTCATAATTCTTTTTTCCAGCCATTACATGAGACAAATGGGCCCAAGAAAAATCGTAATTTGTCAGTGGCCACTGTCTTTTAAGTAGAAAGGAACTGGTGTGCGCTGGCTGGTATGAAATCACTAATATACTTGAAAAACCAATGTTGTTGTCTTTTCAGTATCAGCAATTTATTTGCAGCACTCTCAGCACATAAAAAGTCTGATACATTGTCAGTGCTCTATGATAATGGTATACATCCTTTTCAGCACTTTTTGAGAAAAACTTGCTATAATGCAAGGGATCTGGTGAATTTCTACACAATGGTGGTGGTGCATTTCTTTGTTTATGGCATTTCTGACAGTTCTCATGCTCAGGAATGCCATCAGATGTCAATGGAAACTTTGTGTCCTGGAAACTGGAATTACTGATGAAAGGTCAAGCACAGAAGAGCCGCAATCATGTAATTTTTGTATTTTATTAGTATGCATACCTATTTCTTTTTCTGCTGACACCAACACCTTGGCTTATGCACAATTTGACATCCACCTCATTTAGCCTGACCACAAGACATATATTACTGTTTGAGATACCTCTTTCTGACAGCTTTGCTCAGAGCCCTGTGGTAAAAGTCCAGCCTGCCCTGACTGCTGTCACCATAGGGTCGTAGGAAAGGCTGAAGTGTCTGGTACACCAGCTGCCATCTGGCCTCACTCAGCACTCCCTTGGCTTTGTTCTTGTCTTTCTCACTGCCTTCTTTCTCCTCTGCACAGGTCACAGACAACAAATACAATAATAATTAAAAATAAAATCCTGTCTAGACATACATTAAAAACATGTTGCCTTTTTATTCAAAAGAAGCTGAAAGAAAAAAAAAAATATTTTTTTTTGGCATTTGTAACATGCTGTAACAGCTTTTGGATTAATTGAAGTCTTTTTTCACTGTCCTTTGTCTCCACAGCATCTCAAACAACATAGGGATTAAAAATTGAAGCTGGAACTGGACATCTGATCCAGTACATGATGTTTTTCACAGGAATATGCAATGAAGGAAGACAGCCTCTGCATACTCTTTGTAGGACTATTATCACTTGTTGGGGGTGCTAATGTCACTTTGGGGGTGCTAATGTCACTCTCTCAAAACTATTAACATTTTCTCTGGCTTGCTTTATTTTACAACTACAAATAAAATACAAAATGTAATCTAGATTTTCTTTATGATCGAAGGACATGCAAATCCAGATTCAACACATTTCAAAATGGATGTACTATATGGTTTTTCAATGCTAAGGATCTTTCAGAGGCAGTCTTTCTGTTACCCATATTTTGATATCGACACTGATACTTCTGGATGTTCTGAGCACAAACAACAAGTATTTATCTTTGAAAAGACTGCTGCTAGTAAAAACAATATCAAAACTCAATGGTCTAAACTACCAGAGCAATTCTAAAGACCAATACATTCAGAAAATTCCAGTAGTTTAAAGCACATTGCCCTTAAAACCACATGATATCTTGAATGACTCAGAATTCTCTAAGTTATAAGTATTCTGCTCTGTATCAAATATTTAAAAAAAAATAATAAATTTGGGATTTTTCTCATGATTTTGTGTACAACAGGTTATGCTGCTTACCTTTCTCTTCAAAAGGAGATGGAGGTTTGATGGTGGTGTCATCTGCCAGCAGCTGTCTTAGCTCCATCTCATTCAGACCAGCTGCTGAGGCTTCCAACAAACACAAAGTGCCCACTAATAGATCTCCCTCAGTGCCAGACTCTAGTCGGTTCAACAGCTCATCAAATAACCTAGAAAACATTCAGCAATGTTTTTAAATGCTTTGCTTGTCATGGAGAAAACATTTTGTAACATTTGCAGAAATCCAGGGAAGCCACGATGAATCATAAACTTCGGATTGAGTCCTCAGTGTTCCTTACTTCATATGGTGAACAACAGAAAAGAACATTAGAATCCTCCTCAACTATAGCCTTTTTCTAAAAAGTTTACAGTGCTGAGATATCCCTAAAATATGACCCAAAAATCTAGACCTTGGCCATGAAAGGATCTAACCAAGCTTTCCCAACTGGAAACATATATCCATAAAGGGAAAGAAAACCAACAAAAAATTTCAATGATATGACAAGCAGACTGTTGTAGTATTCCACATCAGTAAGCTTTATCATAATTTTCCCTTGACTATTAAATCCTACACTCAGTACATTATATCAAATATTCTAAATGAAGCAAACAACAGATATTCTCTACTCATCAAGACCACTCACATCAACAGACTGTCAGGTAACTTATCAATTTTCTCCGAGACTTTACCGGCCCCCTCCACTAGTCGGATGTCCTGACAGGCCAGGGTCAGCCACAAGGGGTTCTCAGACGATGGTTTGTTCAATAGGCTTCTCATCTGTTGACTGCTCAGCTTACTGTGGTTGTTCTTGTACAGAATGTCTTCTATAATACCCTGAAAACAGAGTAATGAGAAATTGCTACAAATAGAGCAGGGGGTACTGATGCCACATTTCTAAATATTTTGATTGATAGTCAGACAAGTATCTGTTGATCTGTGAAAAGTGTTTATTATCACAGATCTTTTCTGTAACAGAAAAGTTTTTTTGTTTGGTATGGACAACTTTAGCCATGTGGCTATATACCAGTGGTGCAATTACATTGGCAAAAATGATTACATGACCACAAGAGTCAAATTACTCAAAAACTTCAAACTGGAAGCTCAATGAACAACTACTCAGAGTAATTCTGATATTTGTATTTAAAGGAAATATAACTGTTCCAGTATTTATTACAATATAATTTGGAAAACAATTAAAAACAGATGGCAAATTTTGTAACTGATATACTGAGAATACAAGAATGAAGCTGCTCAGGTCCTGATAATAAAATACATCTTATAGTCTTACTGAGATCAGACTGGTTGCTCAAAATGTGCTCTTAATTTGATTTCCTTGTCAAAAGATGTTTTATGCTGATCTGAATTTTCATCTCAAATGCTCCAGTAGTTGCCGTTTCACAAGTCGATATCAAACACACCCTAAAATCAAATCTGATGGATTTACTGAATGAAGTATGTGTGCAAGATTATGTTAATAAATACTGTTTTTCTTCCCCCAAAGTCTGTGTCCTGTCTTTAATTTTCAGTAACATGTCCATAAACTGTCATCGTCTCTTCTACTTGGCAAATAATTACATTACAACATGTATGTCCGACTGGTAAGTGCACCCTCACCTGTTTGGAGTTGTTGTCAAGCGGGGTTACACTGATTTCAGTTGGTTTGGTTTCTCGGCTCAGCAAAGCCTTATGTACTTCTGTGTCCGTCACCATGGACATGATCAGTCGCACCTGTGGTGCCAACTTCCTGGGTACCCAGCTGATGATCCGAGCCCCATGCTCTTTGCTAAACTGTTAGTGGACAGGAGTTGGGCAGAGAAAAATGAAAGAATAATTATTTTATTCTCAACAAAAACAATAAACATTTTCCATCACTGAAAAGCACATTTTACTAGTGAGGGGAAGAGAACAAAAATCTGCGTGGAACCACTTACTTGTTATTTGATAGAGGCTCTGTAATGTATGCTTTGAGCATGAAATTATCTTAAAACGTAAAGTTAAAAAAAAAATTTTTAAAAATGTGAACATGTTTACGGTCTAAAAAGTCTCCCGCCTGAGCCCTCATCCAACAGAAAAACATACCTTCATATAAATGTCAACAACAACTCAAAACATAACTATTAATACAGAAAGCATCCCAGCTGTGATACAGAACTGCTTAGGGAGCATATCCTGGACCCACCATTTTCACATAATAAACATGTAACTACGCACTACCTCATATGGCTTTATCACACATTTTAATCTTGTTTACATGATGAAATACAGAAAGTAGTTCACTTTTTATTTTTTTCCTCTACATGCTTGCAGCAAAGCAAAAAATTGTAGTATCTATATGAATGTATAGGCCATATGGTAGGCTAGGAAAAAAAAAAAAAAAAAATCAAATTTAAGAAAAAGTTGATGATCTTCAAATGGGTCTGTAATGAGCCATATTGTTCAGCCAAGTATAACAGGTATAATGCAAGCATTGTAAAGAAGTAAAAAATATCACCTCTGTTACTGTTATTGAAACATGTAAAGAAAGAAAAAAAAATATTGAAAAAAAATTATCATGACTGGTAAAAAAATTCATCATAGGATAAATTTCTCACAACTTTCTGTTACTTGTGTTTTTAAAATAACAAAAGAAAATATGACTTTTTCATTCTCTAAAATACTAGACTTATATATGCTTGTACTATATGCTTGTACTTGGCAAAGGGAGGTAATTTGACTGATGCTCAAACAGTTCATTACCACATGGACAAGTTCAGACTAAATTGGTCATTTCAAATCCCTGAGATGAGATTCTTGATGTACTGACCTAGAATTTCACCAATGGATCTATTCAGTATTACTCATTTACTATATTGCTAAGTCATGGTCATAATAATAAATAATACATGAATTATCCGTATAGTCAAGACCCAATCGTTCAAATGATTCTTAGTGGTTTTGAGAAACTCAGCAAACTTATTTTGATTAAGTCAAAGGCATGATTTAAACGAAGTGAAGAAAATCCAACTTTTGTCTACATCCTACTGGGAGTTGAAGTATGAATTTTCCTTGCCGGTAATATATGGTGCACATGCATGGCACTCAAAGCCTCACAAAAAAAAAAAAAAAAAGAAATGACTGTAAAGACAAATAATGTATTTCTTAATATGAAAACATAATTCCTTATTTAAAATCAAACCACACCTACCTGATCAGCAGCATCCAGAAAGATAATGAGTGGCTCTGTGTTCAGATTGGACAGCATACTACAGCACATCTGGGCAGCTGAGTCCAGATCTTTGGCACAGTTTGAATTCTGTTAAAGTACAAATAACAAAATAATACAGAATAAGTCAGAGAGAAAAAACAAACAAATTACTCTACATTATACAATAGGAGAACAACGCTTCTGCTGATCCAAACATTTTTGTTCATAACCAGACTCCAGAAAAGAAAAAAAAAGCAAGGAAGAAAAAATATGTAGCGTCTTTTTTTCATATGGATATAGTAGTAGGAAATATATGTTAAAAACACCCCCCAAAAAATAAAGGACATACAGCTATGCATATAAAGATGAAAAACTGTTACTGCCTCTAATAACACACCCAATATTTCTCACACATTTTAGGTGAAAATGAAATTGCATCGCTTTTCGCAATGCTGTGTGTTTCATGATGTTTTAACAATAGCTACACTAAATGCAGGCAACTGGACATATTATGGATGGCTGTAGTCATACACAAAACTGCTTCCTGATTAGATCACAGGAACCTCAATTTCCACACAATGTTTATCACCATACGTGTACATACATGTTTGTACATATGACTGACAATCATGATCAATGAAGTCCAGCTTAGCACTTTGTCCATTTGTGTACTGTCTACATGGGCTCTCAGGTCAATATCTTATGCGTGCTGATTGCAGCTGTATACTGGACTGGACATTCAATGGAAAGCCATACAGTGTTGGTTATGGTCTTCATAAATGTAAGTTTTTCCACTAAGTTGCTTTGTCGATCTTTCAGTTTCATAAGCTTCTGTTTCACTGCAAATAGCTTGTGTCCATTCATACCTGTGTATGACCATGTTTTACCATTATTCTTCATTGATGTCATATTTCTCAGGGAATATTTTTGGAATATCTTTGCAGTGAAGTTTGGCCATTCTTGTTGTGAATAACTCTCTGTCAGTTCACCAAAGAGCATGCTTTTCTTCAACGCAATTCCACCATTCTCTGTCATGTCTCAGAAGTCCATGATTGAGCAACTGACTTTCCATCATGTCACAGAAGTCCAAGACTGAGTACAATGACTTTTCATAATGTCATACATCCATGATAAGTACAAGATACAAATACCTCACCTTTCTCATCATGCCAGACTCTCTGAGAAGTCGTTTCAGCATCAACTCCAGGGATGTTGATCCTGGCACAGCACCGACAAAATGGTAGAACACTCGCCACTTGCTACCTTTGTCACTGCACATGGAACACAATTAAACAGGTTATTAATATCCTACTATGTGACTCACAAACAACAGAAAACAAAAAATATAATAATGATTAATACATTTAAAAAAAAAAAAAAATGAGAAACAACTCAGCAGATTTCTGATTTTGCCATGTGATATACAATACAAATTAAAACAAGTAGCTAATTTTGACTTGTGATTTACACACTAAAAAAAAAAAAAAAATGGCAGGCATATCTGATTTAACTCTCTTGTTTCCCAGGCATTTCTATTTAAAGAAATTCTGTAGCAAGGAGGCTGATGCATGCGTTTCAAATTTGCAGCACATTAGAAAATACTAAAGGTAATAATAAAATAATAAGGGTAATAATCATGTCCTTTTGGAAACATTAAAAAGGAGAATTCAAAGAATAACTAAATTAATAACTGTATTAAGATCAGATATAATACGACAGAAAAGATAAGATCAACTTTATTTGCTCTCAAAAGAAAATGTCATTCACAGTAGATGAGACACAGTATGTATGTTATAATAACGTTAGATACACTTACTCTTACATGTGGACAAAAAATGTCACAAATAGCCTCAGAATACAGACTCAACAAATATAGCATCAGATTGATAGGCTGACTGCTGGACAGCAGAAATTAATTTCTGGAATGCTCACAATCAGTTCATACATGCATGAAGTGCCCACTTCTTTTGGAATATTTCAAATGATTACAGTGAGAATGCAAATTCTTCCCAAATTATGCGAAGCTTTCTTGTGAGGCTTCCTGGCATAAGGCATCAGTGTACTCACCCAAACAACTGCATCTCTCCTTTGTCCACTCTACTGAGAATTGTTTTAGCGGCCAGACACATGACAGAAGTTTTGCCAGATCCAGAGGCTCCCAGCAGTATGAGGGGTATGTCTCTCTCCTCTCGCAAGATGTAATTTTCAATCTGAAAATATATTAAATACAACAAATAACACAATTAGACTCGGGAACTGATGGTCTGCCACAAAATTTTATTGAAAATACAGCTTGAAAACATATGAAACAATTCATCATCTTTCTTTGCAACACATTTAGTCATTAAGTATGTTTGTTGTAAATAAAAAAAGATTTACACCTCCGAACAACTTCAGCTAGATATCTGTAGATATATGGTACAATTGTACATGTAGATGAGTAGCTTCCTAAAACAACTCAAACCAAAACATAACAGAACGTGAAAACTTATTGCCTCTTACACACTTTCCATGGACTATTTTAACTTCTATAGTTGAGAAACTGCAAATAAATCTAAAAAATTAGAGACTAAAGAGAGGTCAAATTTGGGTAGAAACCATTTAACAGTGTAGAACTTTTTTCAATCAAACAATTACAATTTTTTTGTGATTATTTTTTTTTAAACACTATTTACAGCAACTGGCTCTTGTGCAAAGAAATCCATGCTTGTAAATATCAAGAAAATCAAACCAAGACCAGCACATGCCATTCAAAGTGATCTACAGAAGATTCCTATTTAATCTACAGCAAAGTTAAAAGCATCGTTGATGATACTATGTTGCTTAAAGACCAGTCCTTAAACTTTCAAATTACAATAACAAGCACCTAGACTAGAGCCTAATGTTCATACCAAACAGAGCAAACCTTCAATATCATCAGTCCTGCACATTCTAAATTTTCCACACTTCACTCACTCTATAAATCTCATCCTGCCCACAGAAACAAGATGGCCTGAAGCTCTGATTGTACCTAATTAGGAAAATGTCCATATTCAAATTATCCCTCGAAAATGTCAAGTGTTGACAAACTTATGAGGTCTGTTTCTCTGTTTGTGTTGGCATGGACAGTGTTGCTGTTTTAACAAAGTAACTGTAAAATTATATGATATGTAATTTTCCTGATCTGTTTTTATTATTGTGAGTACTAATAGCATCTTAAGAAAATGCAAACGTCTGCAATCCATTATGGAATATTAATCCTAACATTGATGAACATTATGGCATATTTGCAACAGATCTGTCTGGCTGTTTTTGTTTTTTTCATCTCACTTCAAAAATTATGCGATGCAGATAAGATGTTTTGTGACAAACAACAAGAGAAGTCTTATGGAAATAAAACTATTTTTTGTAATGGAAATAAAACTATTTTTTGTAACATGTGTCATAACTTTGTTGGCAAGCTCTATGTCTTGCCAGCTCTTAGTGTATATACACTGGTGATAACAATATCTGAAATCTGTTGATGAAAACTAAAAAACAGACCTTAATGTTTAAAAATATCTTCTTCAGAATGACCAGATTATTTGATACCTGTAACACAATGTTATCCCTGCCTAAAACAGCTTGGCCTTTGGACTGAAGGAATTCATGGTGAGCTGATTTAGCAAACTCATCTGGATGACTAGCCGGGAGTCTGTCCTCACCACAGTAGTCATAGGCTATCCTGTGTTCAACAAATTCTACGATCTGAAAAACATATTAGTGCACTTTGAGTATGAGAGGGCCAAACCAATGATCTGTAAGAAATATTGATGCAGTTTAAATATCAATGCAATTTGCATGCATGTTCAACATTTTTCTACCATCTGTGTACTAAACGAAAAACAAAAAACAAAAAAAAAATTAACAGTAACAAAATAAATAAATAAATAAAAATTTTTTTTTTTATAAATGCAAATTAGTCAAGTAGTTCAAACTCACTGACTTGCAAAATAATCAATTTGTATAGTCTATGTCAATAATCATTAAAATCAATGATCCAGGAAACAGCCCACCAAGAGCAGTTCCCATGAATTATACAGCAAATACAATGATATGATTTTTTTTGTAACTGCCATATGTTAAATTTCCTGTGCTTAATTATTGCCATTAGGTTGCAGTGGTTAAAAGAGAACAAAAAATTGATCAAGAATATATTTCATAAAAGTTTGAATCATTATACTGATGAAAGTCTGAAATTATGACAAAGAAGCAAATAACCTTAATCAATTACACAAAGACATGACAAACTCATTTTTGTTTTATATCACAGAACAATTCATCTTCAAAAGAGGTGAGTTTATCACAAGACATAAACATATTATTTATGTAATTACCTTCGGAATGAATAGGGCATAATCTTTTCGTATCTATTCCATATAAAGAGACCCACATGCAGTCAAAATCAATGCACACAAAATCCACGTGTTTTTTGGGTTTTTTTTACCTTATTCTTGAAATCCTCAGAGAACTTGACAAGAGGTCTTCGTTTATAGTCCAGACCTCGATATTCAACAGTGTAGCTGATCACTCGATGTGGCTTTGAGCAGATAATAGAAAGAAGAAAATTATAAATGGTCAATGTTACTGCCAGCCATATATGATTGGCAAATTCAAACTGAAAACTAAACCAAACGTACAGGGATTAAATCAAAGTGATAATATGACAGATGAAAATGAATATGTTATCATGCAAATAAATTTGAACAAGCTGATTTACTTTATCAAAATACATATTCAAAGATGATTGCAGATTTAGTTTGGGGCTTCATTGGCAAAAAAACTCACAAATCACCATATTTTTTATTTATTCATAGATTCTAGGTCCATCCACAAAATGCATTCCTTCCACATAATGTGAAACTGCTACATTGTCTCATCTTATATTTAAGTTTATATGCTGCCAGTATGAATGTGTGCTACACATATACTTTGTCTCATCAGCTGTGAAAACAATTTCCTTTGGAGGAAACACATTATCTATCTATTACCCTATCTGTGCTTGAATCTATTTGTAATGAGATAGAAATCTTTCATAAGTATGTGTGACATTTTTGTTTCCTTGATGTTGTGTCTATGGATGCTGATATAAAAACAGCAGTGGCAAAAAGTAATACTAGGAAAAAAAAACTGTGTGAGTTGGGGGTTTTTTTTTTCCCTCCCAAAATATACCTGATTCCTGCAAAAGTCTGCATTGAAGATATAATGCTTACATTTCACATCCATCTCAAAATTGTTCCCATCTGCTTCTTCAGTTACAATGAAAATCCATCTATCACAAATATCAATAATATTTCCCACACCTTTGAATACGTTGCACATCTTCATTTGATTTATATGTCTAAAACTACTCAGCAGAGAATCAGCTAAAACTCACTGGAAACTTGTGCGAAATTTTGTCATGATCTCCACAAATTTTCTCTGATGCTGAGCTGCCTCTGACAAAACTGTTCTTTTCCTCCTCAGAAATTTGAGCCATGAACGAATCATCTCTTGTAAGGTAAAGTGCTAGGGGAGACAGAAAATGAAATGTCCAGATTTCAACTATCACCTTCACAGCGGAAAGAATAATGCCATGCTGTTGCAGTCATACCACTATGCCCACATCAGTATTAGCAGTTTGTAAAAAAATAATAGTTTGCTTATGATGTATAAGATGACTTTCATGGCTTGGTGTCATCTAGCACTTACCAGTCTGAGCCAACTGGAGAAGTTAATTTTTTTTCAAAGAAAGTCAATTTTAAATGCATTTTTTATCTTTTATACAATATCTTTCTATGCCCATTTAAAAATGTGTGCTAGAGTTAAATTTACTCAAACACACTGAATAAAGGTCCAAATGTTGTTTTTCATGACATGACCTAAATGAGCAAAAATAACGATTAGCTAAAATAATATTCAATAATGATTATTACAGAGTGATGGTTGTCATTACTCAAAACTTTAAAAAAAAAAAAAAAAATTTACAAAAGTTTAAAAAATTGTGGAAAAATCATGTTGATATAATCGTTTCTTCAAATTCATATACGAATCACAATTGCTTGCAGCTGTAGTCAGGAATGTCGAAAAGTTTATAAAATATTTTCTTCCAGAACGCAAATTTCAAAATCTTTGAGTATAAATCTTCTTATAATTGGACTATACAAAATATTTTTATCTCCAACAATTAAAACAATAATTCCAAAACTTTCAAAGTATACATACTATTCATATTATCTTCCCTGAAAGCCGAGGATAAAAGTTCGAGATCCTCATAAAGTAATCCATAAGCTTCTTGGTAATCCTCTACCACCTCTTCTGGATATTCTCCCCACATAGGAACCCAGCCCAGTGAGGAACTGTAAATAGAATAGTTAGTGTACAAAAATCATAAAATAATATTCTCCTGAAAAGGAAACTCCACACATTTCCTGATCAAATGAAGAAACTAAGAAGCTAAATGATAGAAAGAAAACCACACCATGACTTGCAGTAATACTTGAGCAAAGTTTTTGCAAAAATGTATTTCAGATACAGAAAGGTCAGAGTATAATTTCTAAAATGAAATGAAAAACCAATCAATTCTGAGTTGAGTCAATCTAAGCGCTTTAATTTGGAATAAAATTTGCCTAAAAGAATTCTATAAGAGTACATGGTTGAGGTAAGTCAATGAGATCTTCAAAGATTTCTGGCACCATAGTTAAGTGCAAGACGAAAATTGAGGATTGTCCACCTGGGAAAATTCAATGAAAAATTTAAACTTTTCAAGTTTTCTATTGGAACATTATGATATGATGCACAAAAAAAAAAAAAAAAACTTGAATTTTCTGTCTACCTTGTAATGTTAATAAATACTGGCATAATACTGGAAAAGTAACAGTTTTCAATGCTGGTTTGTAACCTCTCCAGCTCTGCCACATTTCTCTGGTCTGGATGTCGACCTCCCTATAAAAATAAATATATAGATTCAGTATTGAACATTGACACAATTATTATCACATTTTTATTATATGATTATACCAGAGACAATATTCACTTCATAGCACAATAAGCAATAAAACCAATAGAAATACGGTAAAACCTGTCTAAATTCTTTCACATCCACAGTTATCAAGTTCTTATCAATGTACATGTACTTTATTTGAAATGAAAATGTTTTTCCAGTTTCAATGCGAAAGGCAATTACTGATCTAAGAGAAATAGACAAACCATAAACTTGAAAAGGTGACATTTCCAAAGGAAGATAGGATGTGAAAGAAAAATACCTCCTTCAAAATAATTATGTTTAAACCATGTGTGGTTCCTTGATTTCACAACCTGCCATAAAAACACTTCACTTACCCATTTGATAAAGTTTTCAACAATTGTCAGTTTCTTCTCATCACACCATGAACGTAGAGTCGGCAAAATCTGAAAAATTAAGAAAACCAATTAAATCATCAAATCAAAGCAATACCTGTGGGGTAAATTTTCATCATTATTGGCTGCAATGCTATGCACATATTCAAATATTTTAGCAGGATGTTATCATGTGATTCAAGACACCATCTATAGGAGAATGCTTGTTTATTTCAATAAAATTATATTGCTATGAACTCTAAAATTTTCTTTGTTGCAATGACTGTCATTGCAATTCAAATAACTATCCAAATTCAGCTTCCAGTCATAATTCTCATCAACCGAAAGTTCTATCATCTATGACTCTGACCCCACAGAATTTTGCATTCCTTGCGGCCAAAATTTTCCATTAGCCGCACTGTGGCCGCAAAATTCGTGATTTTCCGCAAAATGTTGCAAAATTGGTAAAAATCGGCATGAAAACAGGGAAATATTATATTTTATAAAGAAAAATAGCGAATACTATTTATACCATTTAACTTAGTTTTTGTAAATTGACAGGGATTTCCCCTTGGTTTGCGAGTAGGCCTACTCATAGCCTAGGACACGCATGTTGAGTAGGTCCAGATCTAGCTCCATTTCCCTCGAGATGGATGGTGTCATCATCTAGAAAATGTCAAAGCTCTATTCAAAATGTGGGATAAAGACCACTGCAAAGAACAGGCTGAAGCAATTTCCAAAAGGGAAGACTGGGGAAAAAGTTGTTTTGTACTACGTTAAACTGTTGGACCACAGTGTCCACACTGAACACCCATCGGTCGCCTCTAGTTTATCTAACAACATCAGTGAAGCGTAAAAAAAAAAACATGTAAAATTTCACAAGAGCAGAAGTCAGGACATTGGGCCAGCCTGCCAAGTTTCAGCGAATTTTAACTACTGGACTGAAAGCCACTGTGACTAATGACAGTAAAGTACCGTAAAGTCTATCTAGATCTAGACTACATCTAATTTATGATTGATCATAAGATGAATCTGATCTCTAGATCTAGATCTAGTATTCCAGTCTGGACATACAATTTACAACAGTGTTAAGACTTTCTTTCAACCCTCAGCATAAGTTTCAGCATCCAAATTTGATGTGATCTACACTAGATCAAAATCTAGGTCTAGATCCCAAGCCTAATTCAGTTAATACATTTTTGTACATTAATCACATTTCTTCATAACTGCATCAATCAACAAAAATCCATTTACTTGGAAACAGCTGTCCAATTTTTAGTCTTCTGATTTCCTGATGTCTTGAATGGTTCCCAGTTTGTATTTGCAAAGGTTTGGCATGCTAGGGATCGCTGTGGTGTAGACATATCAAGAAATATGAGTAGTGCCCAATCTTGCTTCACTAAGTTTTTAAGTGTTAACGAAAAGTTTTATTAGTAATGTTCTTAGTTCAGCTGCATGAATGGTTTTCCAAGCCTGGGGAGGCCATCAAATTTCTAAAAGTGTTTTCATTTTAAAAATATGAGCTGCTGACATTTCATTCAGTTTCGATGTGTAATTTATTCTGTATGATGTGTTGCTTTCAAAGTGCAGTCCTGTGTGCCTGGAAGTGGAATCGGAATAGGTGTCAATACTTGCATCCCGCTTTGTGGGAATTTCTGAAGAAGAGGGCAGTCAGTGGAAGATCATGCCGACATAGAGAGGAGCTTCTCTTCCCTCTAAAACCTGGTTCTGTCACAGAGGAGAAGCCGGAAGTCCTGACAATGAACTCTTCGTTGCCTGATTTTATTGTTATTATTGTCATTATTATTGTTATTATTTTGTATTTAACTTCATTGGAAATGATTTTTCAAATTCAATTTGCCCTAAATGAAGTAATGGATCCGTTTTATTGAATTTTGAAGGATGTTGTATGCATACGATTCATTGTGAGGTCTTACGTTCTTTATATACAGTTCACAATTTGATTTGTAATAATAGATAACTGTGGAGAAGAAAAACTTAAAACGCAAAATTTTTGCAAAAATTTGGCTTTCTGAGGTTGCAACATTTGCGTTTTTGGGTGCAACATTTTGATTTTTTTCTTGCAAAATTCCGCCAGGACAGACTAAGCAAAACTAAAGGGAACGATGATGGTTATTACATCGACAATTGGGCAATCATCATCTCTGTGCCTCTCAATTAGTCTTTCAAATAGTACACACGCATGCGAACTCAGATCGAAGGCCTTGGGAGCACTTTACCCTTGCATGGCTAAGCGAGAGGATGTTACAGAGTTTATTCTTCTATTCAAGGAATGGGTGTTTTGCACCCACCCATGAATTATTAATAATGACATCAGTGAATTCGCACAAAATAGTATTTAAAAAAAGAAAAAAAAGTACATAGTAATATTCTTCACTTCCACCCTTTTGGGGGGGGGGGGGTGACAGAGGCATACAGGGAGTCCTACTGAAAAAAAAATAATATTTTAAATATTCCATGCAGTAAATGCTCTGTAGAGCTTATGTGCGTGTTACGTTCACTGGGCCGAGAAGGTTAAAATGATTTTATAGTGGTCAAAAAGGCATAATGTCAGACTGTATGATAATAGGCTCGCTTTTACTTTCAAGTATTTATAATGAAGCATTTTAAAATTATTATTATTATTATATTTTTTTTTCTTTTTATAATACATCTGAGTTGAGCTCCACACGATTAAAATCTTATATGTGCCAGTTTCACGCCAATTTTTACCCATTTAGGTGAAGAAACCCTGTATGTGTCCCATGCAGGAGTTTGTATCTCAACTTTCTTTCAATGTTTAGTGTTTATTACTTTCCTGTACATCCGTCTTATCTGGTGAAGATAAAATTTTTGGGAGACCTTTTGATAGGAACGTTTGTGTGTTGCTTTCATTAGCATTATATCCAACTTTCAATTTAATCAGTAAAAATGGTGAAGTTTTTGCTTCTCTTGTAAAATTTGGAAAATATAGCTTACAAGACATTTTGATTCAGGCAACGCGGTAAATGTATGTATGTACGTATGTATGTATGTATGTATGTATGTATGCATGTATGTATGTATGTATGTATGTATGTATGTATGTACTACATAACTGTGTGAATGAATGAGTGAATAAAGGAATGGATGGATGAATGGATGGATGGATTCATGGACGGATGCATCGATCGATAGATAGAAGAACGATAACTGGACGTATGGATGGATGGATTGATAGTGAACGCATGAATAGATAAATGGATGAATAGAAAGATAGATTGATGAATGGATGGATGGATGGATGGATGGATGAATAGATTGGTGGATACGTGGTAAGATGGATGCGTATATGGACATATAATGATATTTCTTATTTCTTTTTTAAAAAAGGATGTTATCTATTTGTACACTATTTCGTTTTCTTTTTTTTAATCAAACAATGTCCATATGACAAGATGTGGAACATGACAATCTTGTGCTCACGTTTGACATCTCGTGCGATGTTTGGTAACATCCAGACTGGAGTTCACGACAAGAAATATTGATTGATAGAATAAAACTTCGAAGGTTTCTCATATAGCTGGTATTATCTCATAATCAGTTTTATCTATACAGGGCAATCCGCTCTATTAAATGTTGATTACATTTTTTTCAACCATCCCAATCGCATCTACGCCAAGTAAACCTACTTTATTTAACCTGTTATGAAAGGAAACCTGATTTAGGCACTGCTATTTAACGTTTTCCTTCATTTTTATTTTAGTAGAACATTTACCTAATTTATCACTCGTTCGTCATAACAGTTACTACACTTATAAATTTGGATTGTTACAAAAAGAAAAAAAAAAAACACTTTATGTACCAATGTCCGACTTTCGTAGTTATTGTTAGTTAGCATAATTATTGTATATATTATCTTGAGACTTGTTCGTTCATATTGATGACTTTAAGACTAAAAGTAAAAATGTGTTAATGCTGAAACCATACTGAATAAATAAATAAATAAATAAACAATTAAATAAATAACTAAATAACTAATTAACTAACTAACTAAATAAATAATAGCTAAATAAATAAATAAATAAATAAATAAACAAACAAATAAATAAATAAATAAATAAATAAACAAATAAATAAATAATTGATTATAATAAAATAGTAGACAAAATAAGAGCACAAATACATAAAACATAAAATAGAATATTTTAAACTAAAAGAAACAAATGAGGAAATAAATAAATAAATAATAAATAAATAAACAAAAGAGATAAATAGATAAACTAGATAAACGAACTAACGTCTACCCTCATACAAGGCGTCTCCTGAAATGTTATCCATCACGGATTAGAAATGGGGTCACCCAAGTCCAGTTTAGGAATCCCTCCATTGATATGAAATATGGGCAAGAAATGAAAACGTCTTGTCTATTTTTATTTAACCCTTAAAGAACCGGCTATTTGGAGCACTGTTATTCCCTCAGGACTGGCCATGTTCGGAAAATTCCTGAATTTTAGGTCGTAAAAAAAAAGTATAATATAAACGGCTCCACTTCCGCTTCCTTGGGTTTCGAAAGCAAGGTAAACAAAGCATGGTCTGGCGTGGGAAATATACGCAATCGGGACTCTCCATGGTGTGATCTGTGGTAGAAATATAAGTGAGTGGTCCTTTAAGGGTTAATCCTGTCAGAGCACCATCACTCAGCCAACATAAAGATAAAGATTGCCCTGGAAAGACCCAACCTCGCCTCTGGATCTCTGTGTCATATTGTTAATTCATTTGCACAGCCTTTTAATATTGCGCACGTCTTGGGCTTCGTGATACTGCATTCTCGCATGAATGTGTGTAACGACCCTCTCTCCCGTTCTTAGTGTTAAATAAATAAGAGAAAAACATCAAACCAACAATATAAATAATAGTAAGAAATTATAGTAGTAAGATTAATAATACAAAACTAGAAACAACAACAAATGCAGAGATAGTTATTGTAACGAATTACAGTGCGTCAGCAGTGGGTTCATTGTTAACTATTTCGTATGTGAATTTTGTTATTCCACAGCTAATTAATCTAGTCTTGATTCAAGAGGGTTGAAAAATCATTTGATACCAGAATAACAGAGAGATTGAAAAAATGAATAGGCAACAACAACAACAACAACAACAACAACAACAACAACAACAACAACAACAACAACAACAACAACAACAACAACA
>JBCAUA010222147.1:0-20774 GCA_038406235.1 Peronia verruculata | reverse complement strand
AAATAGATGTGGTGCGCGGGAGTTTTACACACACACACACACACACACACACACACACACACACACACACACACGCACACACACACACACACACACGCACAAGCTTGATCCATTCTGTTTGCAAATTGTAGAGGAAGACAGGGTTTTGTGAAAAAAAAAAAAAAACGAAATGGGACGTTTCACTGCATGGCATTTTCAAAAATTTGTCAAAAATCCCTTGCACACGAAAAGCTGAAAATATCTAATTTTGCAGACAATAATAATAAACAACAAATCTTACAAGTTTCATTAAGTTTCATCGATATTTAGCAGACGAGACAATTAAAAAAAAAAAAAAAAATTCATAGAAGCCAAATTCTAGACCGCGGGGTTGCCATGGCAACCTTCGAACTAGCCAGTTGTGTGTGTGTTGTGTGTATGTGTGTGTGCAAGTGTGTGTGCGTACGTGTGTGTGTGTGTGTGTTTTTTTTTTTTTTTTTCACTGCCTTTCCCCAATTCTAACATGCCGAATTCGATGGAAAATGTTAAAATTGTCTGTCCATATTGATAAAAATGTCCCCCTCAAGGACCTACAGTTTCACTTAACCTTGCAAAGTACAAACGAGACCTTTGAAAATATTCATCCTTATTCGAGAAGAATAGACATCAAACTTTCCTACCCCAGATACAAGGGGACGACTGACTCAAAAACAAAATGTAGATTATAATCTTTCTATCTTTCCGACCTAAATTCGAATTTCGAATATATGTGACGCATGCTTATAGCCGACTGACAGACACCTGACCCCTTTATCACGGCGACCTCTCGCCCCCCCCCCCTCCCCCCAAGACGTAGCCAGGTCTCTTACATAGACCTCCATACAAATCCTTTTCATTTTTGAGTCACTATGAGGCATTCTTTTCTTTGAGTATTTTGCAGTTATACCAGTCATGTATGCAGATCCGGTGTAGAAGTCAATTTTAACTGCTAAAAGAAGATCGAGGCAATTGTGAAAAGAGGCAAGCGATGACACCAATGACCGACTTAGTGCTCGAGTAAATGACTATTACATGTCATTTTTCCAGATCTTGGTCGATAATACTGTCCACTTCTCCGGCATCAGAACAGATAAATTTTCGGATCTTTAGAAAATTATTGATGTTTTATTGTTTACCCTCTGGGTAAAAGGAGGGGGATACTTGAAATGTTTATTCATGTGCAGATCTTTGGGGTATTTACAATTCATTCTCATATCTCGCTGGCACATCTACCTCCACCCACTACCTCCGTCGCTGCAATGATTGAAGGAGATGAATTTTTATACTTTTACAGACAGTTTGCAAATTACCCTATGTATTTATGAAAGGCATCGACTCATCTATCTGGCTGTTTTAACTTGATGAAAGTTGTAAAAAAAAAAAAAGGTCAACCTTATCTATTTTTAAAAGAATTACTTTTTTCTTTTTCTTCTTCTTCTTCTTCTTCTTTTTTAAGATTGGGTGGGAAGGAGGGAGGTGAAACGCAAGGAGGGGGGATGAAATAGGGGATAAAGCGGCCCACACTAATATTTGCCAAATTCAAATTCAATTTCTCCCGTTATCCCCCCCCCCCCAAACACACACACACTTTTTTTAAATTTTAGCCAGGATAATTATATCTAAGCACCTAGGTTAAAAATGCGTATTAGCATGAAAGTATGGACGGCTGCTGCCCACCTTTCGATAAACCAAGTTATTGGATGAGTTGTTTTGAGTATATCCAAAAGTTTCAAATAAAACTGTTCCCTCACACCCTAAAAATAACAAAACAGGCGTGGAAAGAAAATTATCGGGTCTTAAAGAGTATTATGTATGGTGAAATAATATGAATAAAAATTCGAGTTAACACCGGACATTGTCATCCCGCAAGTAGAATTTGTTTCATACGAGACAATCACGAGTGTGGAAACTCGTTAAAAATCCTCTAGTTTTACCTATGGATGGGACAGCTCAAGCTTCAAATGCCACAAACAGATCTTCCAATGACAGCAGTATTCAAAATTCCTACCTGAGAGAGTCCCCCTATGAGAAAATTCAATTTATTGGGCGGGGTTGTTATGGGTAAGTAATTGACGGGCTACAGAAGTCCATATTACCAGCTTGTATATATGTTAATGTGGAAGACTCTAGATCTATTCTGAATTAAATAAGGAAATTGTAAACTTAGACAATAATTGTAAAGATGTTTAACAATCCTACCAACTGCTAAGTAACCAGGTGAAATGAGTGATGTCAAATGTAACATATCTGAATAAAGTTGTTGGTATCCATGAAAAAGAAATAGGCCTATCGGAAAATTTTGGATCTCTTTAGATCTAGAATAGTCTAGATCTAGACTCTAGCTACAACTTTCTGTGATGAGATGTTCACCTTTAACTCCTGCGATCCCATGGTCAGTGAACTCCAGTTCCCTCAGTGAAACCTCCTTCAGCATCTGACTCATTTCACCTGGTCATGCAACATTCATGTTGTGTCAGATGGATATGGCACATTAGTTGCACAATAAAACCTTCCAAACTAGATCTATCAGGACTCTAAATCCAGACTAGACTTTTCACAGAATAATTGGCACTAATTTCTGAGTGTGGTCCCGGTCTGTTTCAATTACGGAAGGCACGAAAATGGCACATATCAATTACTGCATGATTATGCTTGCAGATTTAAGTCTATCAGAATGTACCCCTAACCCTACCCTACCCGTATCCCTAACCTAATCTAAATCTGACCCGAACCCTAAAGGAAAGAGTACAACACCAATAAATAATCAACCAAAAAAGTTTATTTGCCATTTCAAACACTCAGACAAGACAAACACAGTCATAATCATATTGACAGTAATTAATCCACATCATTTAATTGGAACACAGTAATCAATAATTACGTGCCATTTTTGTAACTTCCACAGTTTTGCACGGCAGAAAACTTTTAAGTCAAGTATATCTTAGATGTGAGATTCAGAAGGTTGAATGCAGAAAATATTAATGTAAAACTGAAATTAGAATTTCAGTTTATTAGGATTATCTATTACACTGTTTACAGATATCTTTCAGAGCCAACAGATCTCATGATTTATTCTGCGAAAAGAATTGCTTACTCAGTATTAACAAAGAAATTTATAGAATGAGAAATGTAGTGTACTTTTATGATTCAAACATTTCTTTTGTAAGTTGTTTTTTCTATGTCTGTCAGTAACTGAAATATGGTACAGCATTGTCATCTTTAGAGAGTCAGTTTTCATCACCACATTGGTAGAAAGCCAGTGGAGACAAGTTATACACTCACTTTAAATTTTGCCATCTGATGGTGGAGAATCATTTCTTTAACAGTGAATCATCAGATTATAGAGATAAACAATTATAGACATATTTGGGTACATAGTGCACATCATCAAACATTCTGCAGTGAGAACAATTACTGTAATTGTCATGCTTTGTGCAGTTAATTGATGTTGCACCAGTTCCAAGGAGAAAGTTCGAATAGCTTTCCTTGCAAAGCATTTTATCTCCAAAAGACAATATCATCAGACAGCATTCACACTTCAGTCTCGCCTACATGTTACCAAAACGTTTTGCAAAGCGGATCTTCAGAATGAGTTCTTTGTTGAATATGTGTTATAAGGTCACAGAATGAGTCTTGTTTGCCAACTCTGTTTGAAATAAAAAGTGAATTTATCTCATGTACATTATGATGCAAGAAAATGTGGTTTATGTCTGTATTCTCTTTTCAATCACATGATATCAGAGAAGTATGGAAGGCACAAGAAAAGAGAACAAACAACCTTGTTGCTATGAAGAGAGTTTTGGGACCAATAGATAGTGAAGAGGTAGGTAAAATTTGAGGAATTTCTTTTCATTTGGGCTGCTATCGTAATCAAATGGTGCTCCTCTTTTTTTATTTTTTCTTTAAGTTCCACATACCATTCCCTACCAGTTTTTGAAATGAATTATATTAAGCCTTCTTGACTTGGGATCCGTGTTTTTTATTCAGTAGTAAAGTGAGTCTCCTGTAATTACTTTCTCAAAAGAATATATGATGAACAGCATTGGTCAAAATGATCCTTGAATCTATAAGAGACACAAGAAAAGCTGGATGAGGAATAATGCGAGCATGAACATGCTAAAGTAATCATATATGGCAAGAAGTTTGGATTGTAGTAGTGTGAAGAAATGCCACATTGCACTATCTCATCTCATAGCATGCTCTCTTCAGCTTACAGAGAAAATGTTAGGCAAAATGAGATTCAAGCGTTTTGGAAAGTTTGCGTTAAATAGAATGAGATTAGTTTTTTTTAACACACAGAATGTACTGCAAGCAAACACAAACTGAAGACGAGGCTGTTTGAATGATCTCAACCACTAGTGAACTGGATATGTACGGAAGGGAGAGCGCTATTTGACTAATTAGAAAATGCACATAAATGAATGCTCTCCCTTATAACAGGTTGCAATGAAGAGTTAAAATGTTTTTCCATTTTATTTGGCACACTTGCATATCTACAATATCAAAACACCTATATGCAGTTAACAAAGCACCTGCAAATAATAAGTTGATATCAATAGTTTAAAATTTACTCCAGTTTGTCTTCCACCGTTATAGTATTGCCTCTTTTCTCAGCATTTTATGCTTTTCTATTTCTTTACTTCTATGCTAATAGAACGGCGAAATCTCTTCCAAATCGCATTTTGTTAGTAGCCACATTTGAAGGCTATAAGGTTTATTTTGTATCATGATGTCATAAATTCTAATTTTCAGTTTATTTGGTGCATAAACTTGAGTGATCTTTTTACATCTACTCAACAGTTCCCTGTGGCAGCCTCAAGAGAAGTGAAGTTTTTAAACACTCTGAAACATGATAATATTGTGAAACTGCTGGAAGTGTGCAAAATCAGAGGTAAATGCGATGAATGTGAGATCGTTGTGCTCAGTCCTATTACTTCCCTTTACCAGACAAAAGAGGTACTGAACAAGCAGTGTAAAGAGGAAAAAAAATCACTTTTGTGCCCTTTGCTTGAAATATACACCATGAAAATTTTTTTTTAAAATTATGATGCAAAGAGACTTTTTTTTTTTTTTTTATTGTTATAAGTTTATCAAATTTTTTGGTAATCAGTCTTTAAATGGCAAGCTGTAAAAGGAGTTTTTCCTCTTTACACTGCTTGCTCAACACATCTTTTGTCTGGCATAGGGCAGTAAAAATCTGGTCAAAATGATCTCCCCTTAGACAAGTCCTTCTTTTGGAAGGGGCAGACAATCTGAGAAACGACCTCCCATGGTTGTGTGAATAGTTCGAGCTTGAGTTCAAGGCGTGTTCAAATATCGGTCTCTTATGTGCAACACATGGTACATCTATGGTCAGCCCACCACGAGCCACATCTTTTCCCATGTTTGATTTGATTTGATGTTCTAGCCATTGACTAGACGTTCACACGAATATGCAGAACCTTCTAATAGATGCCACGAGCTGGTGATTGGCAGTTGAGATAGTCATAGGAGTTGAAATCAGGTGCATAATGTCTTTGTTTATGTAATACTGTGGTCTCCACCGAAGAGTCCGGTTGCCCGAAGACAATAAAAGTGGGTATTTAGGCAGACAGGCTCTCAAGCAGATATAGGAGTTATGCAACCAACCTGACCACTGTTCTGACTGCCATAGCTAATTTATCGTTACCATTAGTTATTGTTTTATCATGCAGATTGGAACAGCTTTCTCCCAATGTGCATATATATATATTTTGTAATGAGCTCTAACAATTCCTGACCTTTCCCATGGTGTATAATTTCATCAATACTGCACATTACAGTTTTCAGATGTCAAGTGAGTTTCCACTAATGGTATCACCATTAAATAAAAACATGATATTGTGATGTTACCCTGCTGATAGTGGCATGAGTGACTCTAGTATTTCAAATAAGCCAGACCGACTGAAGTTGGAAAATAACTGACCAGCCAGGAGGCTAAACCTGTTCCTTTATATACAGAGCCAATCATGGGTGGTGTCCCACATTTTGGCAAACAAAGAAATGGGCATGGGCTAGTCAATGGGTGGGTTGATTATAGTCATACATTAGCCGTCACTTTTCATTTTTTATATTTCTGTCCCTCCATCCCCTCCCTATTTTACTGCATATTAAAACTGCGTTCCTCTCAAGTCAACAGCCTGATGTGAAATTACACCATGAGTACCCGCATTTCTTGGCCCGACACCAGGCCCTTTCGCTAATCTCTTTGTTGGAAGGGGATTGTTGCGGGAGTTAATTATACTATAGAGAAAAAACCTGTTTCCCAACAGAGGCAGGCTCTTACGTGGACCAGGTTCTTTAGTAGGGGCCTCTTTGGCAGAGACAGCTTTATTGAACAACAGTCAATACTTCAAATTGCATGTGGAAAAGTAGAAGATCGGTAGAGGTTGGCTCTTTCGTAGTCTGCGGGAATGACAGCAGGTGGGAGGTGGCAGTGGATAGAACTACAAAATTGGCATAGCTTGGAAATGATTACCTTTCTTCTTCAGCACTGTAGTGACTTCTTTGCACTTGTTATCTCAAAAACATGTAAGAAACATGTATCAGAAAAATGAAAAAAATCCAAATTCCCTGTTTTGAGGAAAAAGATCATTTATTGTTCCAAATAAACACGGTTTGCTTAATATAAGAAACTTATGATTAACTACTGTTAAACATACTTTTTTGCAAAGTATGTGTTGAATTGTCAGATATCTCACACAAAGATATCATTTCATGCCCCTGTCTTTACAATGGGAGATTGTTTCACAGATTATCTGCCCTTTCCAAAAGAGGGATTTGTGTAAGGGGAGATTATTTTGACCAGATTTTTACATCCCTCTGCGAGACAAAAGAGGTGTTGAACAGTGTAAAGAGGAAAAAAAAAAAATCATTTCACTGCTTGCCACTCGAAAGACTGATCACCAAAAAATTTGATAAAATTATAACAATAAGAAAAAAACATTCTCTTTACATTAACATTTTGTTTTAAAATTTCATGGCGTATGTCTCAAGCAAATGGCACAAGAGTGATTTTTTTTTCTCTTTGCACTGTTTGTTCAATCCCTCGTTTGTCTGGTAGAGGTAAGAAATAGGATTGAGCACATAGATTTCCTATTGTTAAATTGGCAATTTTATTTTGTAGTCAAACCCCTCAGGTATATATTTATTATTTGGAATGCCAGAAATAAAAATTTATGAATCTGTTTACTAGAACGTGTAATACAAGAGGAAATTGTTGATCAAATTTCTAACTGTGCATAGGTAAGACTTAATTAGTTACAAGATATTTTTGCAAGGTATTGGTTTATAAAGGTAAGAACTGATATAATTTTTAAAATATTATTTTAAGTGGTTTTTAATTCTTTTGACTGTTGATCAGTATCTTTCTTAGAAAACAGAAGAACAAGAGTGACGAAAAGAAGTGATAAAAAGTTTTTCCAAACGAAAAGAAGGAAACGAAATATCATTTAAAGCACAAGAGAATTGAATCAAGTTCAGTGCTGAGCAATACTTATTAACCCTTTGAATACAGTATTGTCTACTCGATATCATTTGAACATTTAGAGATGCCGTTGGTTTTGTGTCCATTTTGAGTTGATATTGCTTATTTTTCTTGCAATTTGCAGAATACATTGGAGATCTACAACTAGATTCAATTTATCTGATCCTTGAATATTGTGACTATGACCTCCGTCGTATTTTGAACAAATCAAATGCTGATTTCCGCACAGAAGAGGTGAAAGCCATAGCTCTGCAGCTTCTAAGGGGACTTGAGTATATGCACAGGTGGGACTCTGAACAATGATAAAGGCATGCAGGTCACCAGTTATGGCAATGAAATAATTTGTCGCTGCATATTTCTATCCAGCTAAGTGAATCCCCCAATTTTGTAGGATTGACCAAAACAAACTGATTTTCAATTCATCTTGGCACTGGCTGATGAAAAAATGGCTTTATTCCAATTTGTTCATTTTTCAAATTCCAACTATTTTGTTTTCAGCCTCCTACGGGTGGTTACCTCAGCATTTCCAGCTATGCGGAAACAATTGAGAAATAAGTTTTTTTTTTTTGTTATATTTGTCTTCCTGTAATTTGAAAATTTCGACTTAGGTAGATAGGAACACTGAATGGTGATTTGAAGCATGGGCATAGCTGCTGTATTAATGATCAGTAATGGTAACAAAAAGAATATAGGAAGATAGGAATGCAAGGTGGACCAGCTGAACAATTGATTTCAATGGACAGCAGAAACAGAGGTTGACAGAATCATCACCATCAGTAAGAGATAGAATAGCAAGGAACAGTACCGTTACTGCTTTAGTTCAAGATATATCAGAATTACTTCTTTGAACAAAAGATACAAATTTATTGTTTTAGAATTTTTCCAAAATTTTAAATGCTTTTTTTTTTTTTTTGTAACTTTCAGTTGATTCAAAATCATCCCCAGATAGCAAAGAGACATCTTGAAACAGGATTAAATAACCAAAATATGTACCTGGGTTTATGTTTAATCATTTGTTTCATCATTCATCATTATATAGTATATATTTGATAAAAAAAAATCACAAGAAAATCAAAGCACAGAAGAGTGTTTAATTCAAAATGGTAAGAGGTACATTAACATGTTGTGTCTCTCAAAACTCTTACAAGAAAACACCTGCAAAGACTGGAACACAGCAATATTGTCAGGTCTACCAATGTAACTAGTGTCATCACAGAGGAGAAACATTAGAATTTGTATTGACTATTGTGTGAATAATTTGTATCAGTGACTGCATTTGTGATGCTATTATTGTTTCAGCAAAGGAATCATACATCGTGATCTGAAACCAGCAAATATTCTGATCAGTGCAACTGGGATTGTGAAAGTGGCCGATTTAGGCATGGCTTGCAGTGATAGGTACAACATATTTGTCTTGTGACCAGGGCAAATGAGTCGGAAGTCACCCCGGGCAACAAAGATATACAGTTATTTTTTGTCATTTTAAACTACTTTCCAACTGAGATACTAAATTTTTGTTTCACAAAACGTCAATTTAACCTTTTCTTAATTGGAGAAAAAAAGAAATATTTTGGTATCATAGCAGGAAAATACTGAAAAACAGTTAAAAAAAAAAACGGCTGTGACTTGAACTTACCTGGCGCAACTTGCGACTCATTTGCCCTGGGTGCAAGACATTTGTTTATTGTGCTACAAACAGATTTAGTCCCTACAATGACTTTTTGACAGCTCTTAGCAATATTGTCACCTCAGTTTACAAATGTTACATGTCACACAGCCAGTCAGAATGAGACGTATGTCAATTTTTCATCATATAGGGTTTTTTGGTATCATGTAAAAGTTTATTTCATACCTGTTCAGGCCGTGAAAAAGTTTGGAGCTAGTTTATTCTAGCCAGAGATATTGCAGTTTAAAGAGACAAGGAGGGACCCCCAGGTGATCGTTTGAAGGAACAGTCAAACACATAAATTTATCAACATACTTCACAAAAACCCGATTAAAATGAAGAAATATTTATAAATCTAGGGTAAGACCGATACTGTCTTGTTCAGAAATGAATGCACTTTCATTTTTCTGCAATAAAAAAAATTTTGATGTCTGACTCCCTCATCACATTCAAAGCCCAATTTCTTGGTTGTAGCCCAGCGACTTTCGTGTCATTTTGACTGGCTTCGAGACATAATTATGTCCATTTCATTGAAGTGTGAGAATTAGTTCATCTTTGGTTCCACTTAACATAAATCCTTGCTTTTTTCATGGGCTCATTATTTTATTATTAGTTATGAAATTCTCGAGTTATATTAGTCTACATCCAGGCATGTTGCAAAATTTCTGGCAGTAACCAAAGCCTTGAGATGCTCTGATCAGCTTTGTCATAATTGCGGATGAAACTATAAATATCAGGGGATCCATCAGTTCAAAAACTATGAACCAGGCAATCAATGGGATCTCAGTTTTTGACATGGGCCATTCTCAATTAGCTCTCTAGTGCCAGAAGATCATTGAATTGTTACTTTACCAAACTCCAAATCTCGTAAATCGAAATGGCCTGTATGTCCTCAGTGCTTAGTTTTTTATCATGCCTTATTGTTATTTGCCATTCTCTTTTTTTTTTTTTAGATTAGGACACTAGGACAAACCAACCATGGCATTTTTTTTTCCACAGATGGTTATTGTAGGACAAGCCAGTTCACCATGTTTCCATAAATTAGACATGTATCATAGAGAAGCACAGGGATCTGTTATCATGAGTCATGGACATGTATAATATCTAAAAGTGGTGGATTGTTATTGTTTTGATATATTAAATGTCTCCATTTTTTTTTTTTTTTTTTTGAATCAGTGCTGATCTCCGAACTCGAAATGAAAAAGCTGGTGCATGTAATTATCGTTCGCCAGAGCTGTTGTTAGGGGACATTCACTATGGAGCAGGGATTGACATTTGGGCAGCTGCTTGTATTGTTATAGAACTGTATACAAAGTTCCCTGTTTTCCGCTCCTGCTCAGATGCCGAGGAGGTAACAACTTTCTTTCCTAGAGCTTTCTTCTTGTTTTTTGTTTTTTTTTTTGTTTTGTTTTTTGTTTTTGTTTATTCAAAGCCAAGAAAATAAATTCAATAAATCCACCTGGAGAAAATAACAAAATCTGGCGATTGTTAAGATTTCCGCGTTATATTCCAATACTAGTTTATGTAGAGATAGCTGGCTTCCTGCCCGGAAGCTTTCTGGCGCTTTTTCGGTTGTTACCCCATGCCTGTCTGTCACCCGCTCGTCAGACCTACATGTTAGCATTATGGTGAACTTGCACTGGTCGAGGGTCTCATACATGTTAGTGTTAGGGAGGACCGTCACCCACTCCTCGGACCTAGGCCTACATGTTAGTGTTAAGGTGAACTTGCCCTGGTCGAGGATCCTAGTAGGTTAAGCGAGCGGGGTTCTCTTATTTGGTATATACTGAACTTGGGGTAGCAAGCGAAAAAGCGCAGCTTGTTCTACATAAACTAGTATCAGAATGTAATGCGGAAATCTTAACAATCGCCCAAAATCTGTGTTTGTCCAGTGTCATTTGTTTTGTGGTATACAGTGTATATATATATATTTTTTGCTTCCTGCACAAAATATAGATGAGTGTATTTGTGTGTGAGCATGTGCATGTTATAGTTATGCAGGCCTATGTAGAGGAAAAGGTAAAAATAATCTCTTGCTTTCATATAGAGAAACACATTCCACATTTTATTTGTATCAGTTATTTTCTTTGAAAAATACAAATGATAATTGATATCTGTGGTTCCTTTCATTGCCAAGAGTCGTCCATGCCATGTGTAATACAGTAAAGACTTTGTAACACATTCCCATAAAAACTTTTATGAAAACTCCATGAAGGAATAATGAAATATTTGATTACATAATAATATGTAATCATTTATCATTGTTCCTTTCACTTCAGCTTTTCTTTAGGCTTTGTTGTTTGTTTTTTTCCTCACCCCAGATTTGGCTCATCGTTCAGTTGTGTGGCTCAGTCACCCCACAAGAATGGCCAGGTATGGCACAATTGCCCCTCTATAATAGGATAATACTGCCTGTAGGTGAATCAAGGAAGCTTAAGAGAAACCTCCAGAACTATACATCTGATCAGCTGGCTATTGACTTCTTAGATAAGATCCTTGTGTTTGATCCTAATAAGCGCCCCAGTGCAGAGGAGGCTCTTCGCCATAATTACTTCTCAGAGCCACCGTTGCAAGGTGACATGCGCTCTTTGGCATCTTGTCTCCTAGTATTCCCCCACTATAAGAATGCTTCGGATTTTCTTCAAAGAATTGCTCAGCAAATGGTGTACCAAATGTTATGGCAACTGGACCAGCGAGTTCAGCAACAGGCTCTTAATTTGGAAGCACAACGACTAAGTCTATGTGAGAACAGTCCGTGTCAGCAAATTTCACCACGTCCACTACAACAACATCAGCAACAAGAAGATAGTCCGCGACAACCACAACAACATCGGCAACAGGAGCAGGATGTAGGGGATCGTCAGTCACAATCAGAAGAACAGCAACAGCATCATCAGTCGCACCAAAAACAAGATCATCAACATCTACCACAACCACAAGAACAGCATCAGCAAAAAGAGTGTCATTTTCAACCAACACAAGAAGATCAGCAACAGGGTGTGGAAGATCATCAGTTACATTTAGAAGAACAGCATCACAAGCCGAATCAAGAACAGCAAAACCAACATCCACTACCACAACATCAGAAACAAGAAAGTCCCCATCGACCATTACAAGAAAATAAGCAACAGGACCAACAGCGTCATAAGTCGCATCAAGAACAACATCATCAGCACCTACCACAGCTATTACAGCAGTCTCCACAACAGGAACATCACCCTCAGCAGTCACAAGATAACCAGAAACAAGGCGTAGAAGCTCATCAGTTAGGGACTGAGCAGTGCCAGCAACAAATACAGCAGCAACAACACCAGCCATACCAAGAACAACATCATCACCAGTCACATCAACAACACCTTCATCTTCAACAACAAGATCTGCTACTGCAGACACAACTCAGAATTCATCAGCAGCAGCAGGGTCAGCTACCACCACATCGACAGCAGCAACATCTGCAGCTAGTCAGACAACAACAGCAGCAGCAAGGACAGCTCCAACAAGAACAGCTACGACATTGGCAGGAACAAATGAGTCTACTAATGCAACAAAGCCTGCACGAACGACAAGGGTATTATGTGTTCCTGCATAGACAGCAGCTGCCAGAACAGGTGCAGCAGTTGTTGCCAGGACAACAAAGTCAACAAATGTCACTAGGACCACATCGTGGGCCAGTAGAACATCAACAGAATCTGCAGCATCGTCAACAACAACAGGAAGGAGCATCTTCGCAACGGGGGCAACAAGAATGGCAACATCGGCAGAGTCAGTTATGGCAATATTTTCTGCAGCAACTTCAACAGGAACAGCAGTTGCGTAATGTGCAGCAAGCATGGCTACAACACTTACAGGAACGACAGAGAGCTGTAGAACAAATGTGGTACCGCGATGTGCAGCTGCATGTACACAATGAGCAGGAACGACAGATACTGTTTCAGAGATTTCAACTTTACCAGCAGCATGAGCGGGCACTTATGCTGATATATCAGCATCAGCTCCGGTTTGCTCAGCAATATCGGTCTCAGGTACTGCAGAACCAGCAACGGCAACTGTTAGACATGCAGCTACAGCTTATGAAGCAAGACTTGGAGCAACGTGCTTCACAAGAGCAGCAGCGGCAACAAGATCAATCTCAGCAAAAGTAGCAACAACAGGGACAATCTCAGCAATTGTAGCAATAACAAGGACAATCTCGGCAATTGTAGAAACAACACAGACAACCTCAGCAATTGTAAAATTAACAGGGGCAACCTCAGCAATTAACAAGGCAATCTCAGCAATTGTAGGAACAGGGACAATCTCAGTAGTTAAGCAGCAACAGGGGCAAACTCAGCAATTGTAGCAACAGGGGCAAACTAAGCAATTGTAGGAACATTGGGGGAAATTCAGCAATTATAGCAACAGGGGTAATCTCAACAGTTGTAGCAACAATAGGGGGAATTTCAGCGATTATAGCAACAGGGGCAATCTTGGACATTGTAGCAACAACCGGGGCAACCTTGCTAATGGTAGCTATAGGGTCAACCTCAGCAAGTGTAGAGACAGCAAGGGCAACCTCAGCAATTGAATGGACAATGGGGGAAACTAATCAGCTGTAGCAACCATGGGCAGTCTCAGTAAATGTAGCAACAACAGGGACAACCTCAATGATTGTATTAACAACAGGGGCGACCTCAATAATTGTTGTAACAAACAGGGGCAACTTCAGCACTGACAAGGGCAACTTCAGCAATTATAGCAACAACAGGGGCAATTTTAGAGCAACAACAAGGGGCACCTCTGTAATCGTAGAAACAACAGTAGTCCCAACTTCCTGAATTGCAAGAGGAAAGATATCGTCTTTCTCTACAAGTATGGTATACATCATTTTCAGCACTTTGAGGTAGTGAGCAGAAAAAAAAAAAAAGATGTAGCAGATGTCATTTGATGAGTTGTAGCTTTATGATTCTGTTGAACTAAATCAAAATTCTCTTCAGGCATCTCCTTTTTTAATGGTAATTACCCGATAGCTCTTATGCTCAGAAATACCATGAGATTCAACTGCATTTTGCCATGTGTCTGACTTAAGCTTTAATTATAGAGTGATAATGTCATAGACCATTGGTATTTGAACTGCAAAGAAAACAAACTATTAAAAGTACTCACTGGTTTAAATCACAACAAAGGGAGCAATCGTTTCTACATGTATCTGTTTCTTGTAAAAATGCTCACTGCAAATCAAGACAGGTTGATTTTAGCCATAAACTGTTGTGAAGAAAACTAAGTTTACTGCTTTGAGTGCCATGGACTCGGCAAGCGATGCATGAAATTTGCCACATACTTATGAACATAGATATTATAGTGTCATGAAAACTTCTGGTAATATTCATCACTTTCGTGCAGTCCTATTGGGACAAATTTTATTTCTTTGGCTCTTACAGGTAGTTTATGTATCTTTGATAATTTTTATAAATGTGTCCGAATAATTTGGCATTGAAAATGTTGCTGGTCACACTTTTAATCTACACATGTATTTCCATGTCTTTTCAATGCTTTTTTGTTTAGCCCCAAATGTTCACAGGACAATTAAGAGCAGTTAATTTTAGTTGAATTGCTGCTGAAGCACTAAATAAGGCTAAGACCTTGCAACCATTACAGACTGCTAATTTTGGTTTATAGGAATACCAGATTATTATGGTTTGGCCTAAACAAGAACAGAAGAAGAATGGCAGTGTGATTGGTTGATTTAAAAGGAAAAGGAGCTGGGGGAACTCACTTATAACTTGTGCCTAAGGAACAATATCATTCCAACAGACTTAGGCAGTAACTCAATCAAAAGTTAAAATGTTTAGAAATGTTTCGAATAAAGTTTTTTTTAAACATGGACATTGATAGTAAAAAACTTGTGTATCTAATATCAGTATTTATAAAATGAAAAATGTGAATTTTTGCGGGGTTTTAAATATAGTCTAAAGGCATGTGTGCATTGCTTCAGTATTTTGTTATACCTTGGAAAATGTATGACTGTTATGTTTTTTTGGATATGGACATTATTATGAAAAATGTGTGCCCTTTGTTTCAGCATTTATACCATTGTAAATGTCTTTGATAGAACTTTTATAAAAGGACATCACATTGAAAGACTTGTGAAAAAATTTTAAAGATTTTTTTAAAAAAGACTTTTTAATTAAGGCTGTGTCTACTGTAACATATATAGTTTCAGTATTTAGCTCAAGCAAAAATATTTTATACCTTTTAAAACTATAGTCATTATTATGAATGTTACTGAAAGCGTCTACTGTAAAATATATTGTCACAGTATTTAATTAAGAAAAATGCATTGAATAGATTTTATTAAAAGCATGGACATCATGATGAGAGACTTTCACAATGCATGTTAGGTCAGTATTTACACCATGAAAAACTTTTTCTTATATAATGCTGGTAGAATGCATTGATGAAATCTCATAATCAACAATTTCTTTGGATAATGCTTTTTGAGCTTTATACCTTCTCCTAATCCTTCTTCACAGTGTGACAAAAGCATGAAGTAGAATTAGAAATGAAAATTATAAAAAATACTTAGTGAAAAAAACTTGTATGTTTGCCGCCATGATAAGCTGGAGTGATTTGTATGTCTCTCTTGTAAAATTTTCCTTTCTGGGGCTATGGGGTTTCATCCCTCCACCTACAATATCTAGTTTTCATAAAACAGGAACTCTATATACATGTATAATATTTATGACGTGAGTACATTCTTTTAGAGAGGTATTCATGTTCTACAATATGCAAGCAGTTTATGTTTCGCTCTATATACCTCTTTCAACCTCCTCGTGAATGTTATCTCATATTTGTGGGCAGACTGGATTACCTCTCTTTGGGAAGATTTTCTTGACTTCATGGGAAATCTTCTCTCTCTTTTGAATTTAATTTTGAGTATCTATAATCAAGACGACGTTTCAGCAGCAAGTTTCACCAATCTTGGGCAATGTTTATCAAAATTGAATTTGATACCTATATGTATGTTCATCGAGGCAGTTCACCCACAGCCAATCCCCAGTTAGGTCACACATGTGAAATGTTGTCATAGTGTTGTCCTTCCCAGATAGATACTCACTTGTTTAATTGAATTGTCAAAGAATGATAATGTATCCACTTTTTTTTTCAAAATTTTGTAGTAATCTGCCATTATTAGGGTCAATATAACCTTAATCCTGTCCTTAAATCAACAGTGTATGTCTTGCCATTTAACTCTTATTACTCGAAGTGATGACTCATGCTACACGGCTATAACTAGAACCACTTCAAAACTGAAAAGCTCTACAATGGAGAAAGAAACAAACTCCTTGGGATATGCTTGAAAAAGTGGTAGATTTGTGCTTGTTACATGTTTGTTGTTATGCCACTATTATTATACCTTAATATAACAAATTAATTCCAACAAAACCAGAAAACTAATTACAGGTAGCAAGAGTTATATAGATCACATTTTTTGTAGAAACCTTCATTATGAATAATTAGATAGATGTCACGAAACTCCAAAATAATACAGTGGCTGAATTATCTGTGCTGTTATGTAGCTCCCATCTGGCTACATCAACATGGGAGAATACATATCTATATTTTCTACGTCTTCTAAATGTTCCCTTCAGTCCCTGAGCTATAAAAGTTTGTTTTTTTTTTTTTTTACAAATGTATGCGATTTTAGTGACTGTAGATATCTGTGTTATGCCATGTTGTGTAGAGTTGAATAGGAATAAGTCAGTGTCGGTAAAAGAAAAATAAAACATCAACTCACCAGAAGTCAAAAAAGAATATGAAATAGACCTGGAAAAATTGGGATGACAAATTTTCAGTATCGCCATGATTGTTTTCCTTGTGCATTCTTTCATCCAGCTTCAGTATGTTAAAGTGTAACATGATCGATCATATGTACTGGTTTTTAATTTGATGCATGTCAACTGTTATTGGATTACAACAGATACATGTATATATATATATAACTAGCTGGGTACCCCACGATCTCCGTGGGAGGTTTTTTAAAATATATAGTCCTGCGACATACATTTTTTGGCCAGCATGCGCACCTCGATGCTGATATTTTGCTTCAATAAACTGAATATTACTCAAAGAAAACATATTTTGAACGTGTCATGTGTCCCCGCACGGAAGTGTTGGCAGACAAAATGAATGATAGTTCAGCATTAAAAAACTAAAACCTCTGGAAATTCAATCAAAATAATGAGTAGCCTATAACACAGTTGGGTATCAGTTGCCAGCCTCTGTAATTTTATTTGATTTTTAAATGCCTGCCAATTCCGACTTTATTGAACCATAAGATAAGTGCCATGCCCCCTGATTGCTCTTATTATATAGATTATAGTTTCATTAACCCTTGTCTCCTTTGCGGAGCATCACATGGTCATGTAACCTGACCAGTGTCCTCCATTCTCAGCTCTGCTGTTTTGTGCCATCAGACATTTTTCATCCAGAGATTGCTAAATCTTTTTTTTTTCAGTAACATTCTATGCCACTGACGTGTTCTGTTTCTTGCCAGTGTCTTTCAATTTTAACCCGCACTTATATAAACACAAATACTGCTGCAATATGTGATATATCTGTACTTGTACTTGTATAGATGTGCAATATTTTTGTTTTATAAGACCTAACACTAGTGACAGTCAGTGGAACAAACGTGAAAGAGTCATCACGATGGATTATTTTACTTCAGATTCAAAGCCGTTATTGCAGTGTCAATTGTTTAAAAATGAAAGCTCATATATTATCTCAACTTTGTTCCTCATATCTTTGAGGGATTGTTTTGGTTTTCCACGTTCATTGTTTTTAGATGTATGCACTTAAATTTTTGTAAGCTTTGCAGAAGGTCTTATTCTTAGTTTGTCGCTGATTTTTAAAATTTTTTTTTAGGTCATGTGAATTTCAAAAGTTTTTCCAAAATTGTAAGAATTTCCTAGGAATTTCATAGTTTTAGTCCTGTGAGACAAGATATAAATTTACAGGCAAGTAATCCTTCAATATTTTCCTCGAATTGCTAATGTGCACTGAGGTTTTAGAACATTCATGTGACTGATTTTCACAGACTGTATTAGTACTTATCATTTATCTACAGATAATAGAAATTTATTTAGTCCCTGTGCAAGTTTTAATGCGATTTTATAAAATACAGGTTGCTGTGTTACATGTAAGAAGCATCTTTTTAGTTATGTATATTAATGTTCTTAGCACTGTTTTCTTCTGTCCTTAATTTTTTTTTTTTTTTCACTTAAAAAAAGGATTGATAATTAGATCATTAGGAAAACTACAAGTAATAGATAATAATATGCATTTGAAGAAAAAACTACTTGTAGTCATTGTAAATTATTTGTGAATAAGTAAATGCATTCTATATTAGAACAAAACAGAGACATACAAATTTTAAAAAAAAAAATGAAAGTACATGAGAAAATATATCCCCCCCCAAACACACATACACAAGTAGCAGAGAACTGAGGCTACTGCAAGAAAAAATTCATTAAAACATTATAAGCAAACGCTCAGGGGGGAAGAAAAAAAAAAGTGTATTCAAGATAGTTTTCCGCCATAGTTTATTCTTTTTGCAGACACTGTACATCAATAAATCTCTGGACTCCAGAGAGGGCTTTCAACCAAATGAAATTGGTACAAACTTTGTATAGAGAAATAATTTACAGACTAAATTTACACTAAAAAATACTGTTCCCATGGGAAAATAAAACAACAGGTCATGATAAAAACACAAACTGATGATAATACCTAACATCCAGCATAAGGATGCTTAAATTGTCTATCTTAAATCAGATCTAACTTGCATCAGTTTTCCTTTGAGCAATAATCAAATTGACATTCAGGCTCAAAAACCATAATAATGGACCAATAATGTGGAAATCAGTTTCTGAGTGAACAAAATTTAGATGCATGAATAAATTTCTACTGTCGCATACCACACTAAATATGTTGATACATGTACATATGTATTGAGAAGCAAATCATAATACACATACAAGTTCAAGCGATGGCAAAATGTTTGATGACAGAAAAAAAGAAAGGTTAATGAAAAATCATGATACCTGTATAAACATTGTTTGTGAATTATGACAACAAAGACAAATCTCAACATTTTACTAAAAGGATAGAATTAGGTATTTTAAGCAAAATCACTTGATCTAGGGAACATCGCTCACATGTGTCTGTTTATATGATGTGACAGGTCTGAGAGCTCATCATTCGTCTAGATTTGTCTGCCATGCACAGAGCAAGTAAACAAAGGCACATGTGAGCGATGTTCCCTAGGTCATGTGATTTTGCTTAAAATACCTAATTATGATGAAGATGGGATTTTTTTCACATAAATCTTCTCAAAATAATATCAGGAATGTTGTATGAATAGCACCATCTTATTAACTAATGAGTGACATTTATTACTATTAATCACTACCCAAAGGCAGACATGCCTAGTAAACCAATAATAATATTTTATTGCAATGTATGGAGACAGTGTGCATATTCAGCACTCAAAATCTTAAGTCACCGTCTACATTAGATATTACAGCAACACCTGTTAGTACTGTTTTGCTACCTCACAATTTCAAGTATAAACCCGAATAGACCTCAACTTAACTTGGCAGAGTCAAGAGCCTAACCTGGTCAATAAACTGCTCATCCCTTTTTACCCACAGTTCTTCTCCAAATAACAGAATAAACATGAATCTAGTAAGAAAGTACTAGATTTATACTTTACACTTGAAAAAGTCTACTCGGGTAAACGTCACCTGGCAATTCTTTTTTTCTTATATCTTTGTACTGGTTGATGTCAACCTTGTTTGGAGTCAACTTTCTTTTTTTTTTTTTTTTTGTTTTTGGCCCTGAGTAGCTGACTTTGACTAGACTTCACTTTAGCCAGACTTCACTGTTGGCCAAAACTTTAGATCAAATTTGTCATAGAAAACAATCAAAGTGCAAGCGGTTACTCAAGTGGGAATACCCCCGCGAAATAAAATGCAACAGCCATGGCTCACAGCTGCCTCTTTCAAATGTAGGGCAAACCAAAAAAAAAAATGTTACTTGCCACTCAACGTGGATAGTGTGGCAGCTTGAAAAGTGCATCGATTGTGATGAACATAAAAGATAAAAGGTATTTTGATATGATACAACCAAGAAATATCCTAAAGTGTAACAATCAAATCAGAATAGCTACAAGCGTCTGAATGATGACATGGACAAGATTTAATACTGACATGCAAATTTAATTGCGTGTCTTACACAGACTATGACATTTAAAGAAATAACAAAAGAAAAAAAAAAATTGCAACACGCAACCTCATTCACCTTTCTTGTACATCTACTTTTTATGAACAATAAATTCATTTTCAGACTGTCAAGTTACTTTTCATTGCCAAGCCTGTAAGGTGTAAAACAAGTGATGTAAAGAAAAAAAAATTGCTTTTGGTCTTGTCCATGCTGAACACAAAATTCTGATAAATTTGTGGTATGACAGAAATGCTCTCAAAATCTTTATTGCACAGGAATGTCTAATTGTTTTCACAAAAAAAGTCGAAAATTTTCCTCTGCGTG
>JBCAUA010222037.1:2500-20775 GCA_038406235.1 Peronia verruculata | reverse complement strand
ATCTATCTATCTATCTATCTATCTATCTATCTATCTATCTATCTATCTATCTATCTATCTATCTGTCTGTCAGTCTGGCTGGCTGGCTGGCTGTCAATGCACCACTATCGCCTCCCCATCAGCTACCTATCCACGTATCTACCTACCTATCTAACTATTGTACTACCAGCCTATCTAGAATAGAAATGAGGGATAACTAAAGGTTGATGAAGGTGACTGAAAGATGGAGAAAGTGTGTGGGGGAGGGAGAGGCTTGGGAGGGGGGAGATAAAAAGATAAAAGTTAGTTGTGGAATATTATCCAGTCACGATCAATTGCGCCCTGTCTAACTCACAAGCATTTTTGCTTTGTTCCATTTTTTTTTTTTTCATTGTTCATGTTTTTAGTTTTTGTTTTGTTTTTCGTTTTTTTTTTAAAATGAATTTCTATTTGTTTTACGATATTTTTTATCTTTCACCTGGTTTGATTTCACGAGTCGTTGATCACAAGCTGCAGTTGCTTTGAATTTATGAACGCCATTATCTTGCACTTAACTGTGCACGAATTTGTCTGTGTCTCCCCGTCAATAATTTCAGGAGCTTAAGACCCATAATTATGACATGATCTATACACTTTTTCGTTATCGATACGAAACCTTTTGTTGTTGTTGGAATCTTCTTTGGGGCAGTCATTTTCCAGTTATATTCAAGAGTGGTTTCCAAAAACTGGGTATGTTGTTTTTTAAACTTTTAGAGTGAATTTGAGACACGACCCTGAAATCAGGCGCTCGTCAAACTGAGCCGACTAGGGTAGAGACGTGTTTTTCAACAATGCATGAATTTTTGACGCAATTTTTTTTTTCTTCACCAAAATCTTCTATATCATTCTAAAATTTCATTTCAGAGTTCAGTTTAATGGAATAGATCGAGTAAAACTCCAACGATTATAATTTAGTGGCATGGCCTTACAAAGAATAATAAGGATTTATAAAATTGAGTCGCCATTAAATTCAACAGCAACAACAGGTCACCCCCACCGTCTTTAATTGCCAATATCTCAACTTCTATCTCAAGTAGAACAAAAACTGTTTCACACACTGATGGGAAATGAATAATCTTTACAGTGATACCAATAACTTCATATGCTCAAAATTTGACGAGAGTCTGATTTCAATGAGTTGCACCTCATTGTGTCTTGGCGAAAAGGGAGCTCAACCACATTTCTCGCTGCCAGTCAAAATGAGAAGTAAGTTGCTGGGCTAGAACTGAGAATGTGATGAGTTGGGTCAAACATCGACTTTTTTTTTTTTTAAATTTTCATTGCAGAAATTGAAAATGCAGTTCATTTCTGAATTAGACAGTTTCAGTCTTACTCTTGATTTATAAATATTTCTTCATTAAAATCAGGGTTTTGAGAGGTCAATATGTAGTTTTATGCATTCGGTCGTTCATTTAAACCCGATTTTCTAGGAATTTCGGTAATTGCTAGGGGTCCTCCTTGTCTATTTAAAATGTAATATCTCTGGTTAAAGTAAAGCTGGCTCAAAATTTGTTCACTACCAGAAAACCTACGTCTCATTTTGACTGACTCCGAGACACACTGATTTATACATAATGACAATGCACATAATACATAATGACAATAACGTGGTCTTCAAGAAGCAAAGCAATATTTTACCAAGTGGCAAAAGCTGGTAGAGTTCAGCACTGAAGACGTTTTCCTCATTTTTCAGAAACTAGAAAAACAAAATTTTAATGACTTACTGAGTTTTGGAATACGACTCTTCACATGTAACCAGTTGGATTGGGTCCGTGGCGACTTGCCTCCGTGAACGCTTGCGTGAAGTTACTTGATTGATGCGCCCGTTTTCTGCTCTCACCCGCAGGCGGTGTAAGCCCGCCATCGGTGGTGTGTCTTACATGGAATGCCATTCTCGAAGTTCTAGGGGAGATCTCTCTCTGTCTCTCTATCTCTCTCTCTCTCTCTCTCTCTCTCTCCTTGCTCCTGTCTTCTGTCCCGCTCTCCTTCTTCTCTTCTTCTTGACGTGTAAACGTATCTTACCGTGTTTGACACAATACAGCCGTAATCGTGCTGATGTGTCGTTAAACCCCAAACAAATAAACAAACAAACAAACAAACAAACAAAAAAACAAACAAACAAACAAACAAGGTCTTGTAGATTCTAGTTTTAGATTCTAGATTCCACAAAGGAGAAGCTCCACACTTGATCAAGTGGAGAGTTATAAGTAGGGGTGGGGGGGGGGGGGAGGGTAGAAGCGGCACCTGGACTGGCCAGTTTCGAGTCAAAATGTCGACTTCGGTTTTTTTCTGTTTTTTATTAAAGGCAATAAGCATTACTGTCGCTGATTATAGGTCCAAAATATTTCTGTGACTGAGAAAACTATTATTAAAAAAAAAAAAAAAAATAGATGGGGGGGGGGGATGTCAAAATTCAACAGAATTGTCTATCCGATTGAGGGAAAAGATGGTACATGTATTGCCAACTCCTTTATTCTGTCCCTATTGGTAGCAACTGCTACGTTAAGCGTGGAACTTGTGTGTGTGTGTGTGTGGGGGGGGGGGTTCTACTGTTTGAGAAAAAATTACTGGACTTTGGGGAGTTAACTCATTCAGATTCGGTGAAGCGAAATAATGGAAATGTCTTTATAAGAGTATATTTTGACTAGCTTATCAAGTAGCAAATACAGGGCCAAGGTCACAATTTGAGACCCAGGAAAAAAATCCCTCCTAGATGCATTAGAAAGAGACGGCTTCATACTTCACGGCCTATGGATACTTCGATGTTCTCTCTGCCAAACTGTGGAGTTTTGTGCATATTGAAGTTTTTATTCGGTGTGTTTAATGATCAGTAGTTTTCTTTTTTTCTTTTCGTCCCTTGCTTCCAAAACTTTGTTTGTCTTTTTGCCTCATTTTTAAAATGCTCCTTCAAACTTATCAACATATTTTCATCATATTTCACATAATATGTACAGTTTGGAACGACTTAGAGGTAACAGATTTTGGAATACAGAGCAAAATCCAAGATGGCACTCGTTTCCATGGCAACCAGATTCGCTGATAGCTTAACAAAAACATATTCTGAATTTGACAGACATGCTAATTCCATGTGCACACAGTAAAAATGACCTATGATAAAAGCAAAGAAAAAAAAAAACTTTTCAGGTGCCGCTACTCCCCCCCCCCATAAAGTTTGGATAAAGCTTGGGTAAGATTTATGGCTAGATATAGTTTTTTTTTCAGATGCTCTGGACACATTTAGTTACGTATTCACGCCCACATGGTAGCAGTAGCCAGTAGCGTTGTTCTAACAAAAATCCAGTTATCCGGTTCGAGTCATGGGCGCAATAACAGTAACACATTCAATATATATATATATATTGTGAGACAGATTCAATAATAATACATTGAGAGGCATTAGGGTCAAAGGCAGTGTTGGTTGTCCCACGGGAACTGAGGATGACACTGTCTTTGTGCAGCTATCTAGGAATGGACTTCATGTGGCTCTGGAGTCCACAGGTAGAGGCGCAGATTTTATGGCACTGCGGGCATGAAGCGTCAGTCACTGGAGGAGGAGCACAATTGTTCGTTATCGACGCTCTCGTGCGACTGCAAGCCGGCGACTACGACCTTTCTCGAAGGAAGAAGCGGCTATGTTGGTCTTTGTGCGCCAGTTTGTCTTTTCTAAAGCAGCAGATTCAAGGGCTTTTGATTCGAGGCCAATCCATTTTAAGATGACTTCAGCTGGTCCTTAAACCTCTTTCTTGGCGGCCTTTCTTGTCTTGTGTATCTTTGAGCTTAAAGGTGAAGGTGAGACCACAACACTGAAGAACTTTAGATCTCAGCCTCCTATGTGTTTGGCTTGCCTTGTGAATTCTGGCGCTAATCTCATTGTCTAAGGACCCATCGGTGGAGATAGTTGAGCCCAGGTACTTGAAAGTGTTGACGTTGGAGAGCTGCATGCCCTCGATGGTGACGCATGGCGGTTCAATTATTCTCCCTGGTGCTGGCTGTATCAGGATCTCTGTCTTGTTGAGGCTAATTGTCAGGCCAAACAATTTGCTGCTGTGGAAGATTTATCCAGAATGGTTTGCCGATGGTTCTCTTGGTGTGCCATGAGAGCCACGTTGCCTGCAAAGAGAGCATCAAGGATTAGGCTCTCAGGTCTCTGTTTTGGCGGCCTTACAACGTGGGTCGGAGCCGTCGAGGGGGTCCTTGAGATACACAGCCAGGTCCAGATCTTTCACGGCGTGTTGGAGTACTTGAGCAAAGAAAGAGGTTGAATAGCACTGGAGCAAGAACGCAGCCTTGTCTGCGACAACGTGGGTCGGAGCCGTCGAGGTGGTCCTTAAGATACACAGCCAGGTCCAGATCTTTCACGGCGTGTTGGAGTACTTGAGCAAAGGAAGAGGTTGAATAGTACTGGAGCAAGAACGCAGCCTTGTCTTACGCTGTTAGAGATGCTAAAACGATCAAAGGGCTCTCAGTCAAAGAGGACTTCTCCTGTCATGTTTTCATGGAAGAGCTGGATCAGTGTTGCAAATTTTTTTGGACAGCCGAATCTGCTGAAGATGATCCACAAGGCTTGTCTATTCACCGTGTCAAATGCTTTTGTGAGGTCTATGGAATGTAGAGGAAGAGGTTTTGCTCGATACACTTTTCCTGTATCTGCTTCACCCTGAACACTATGTCGATGCGGTTGGGTCTGAAAACTCACTGTAACTCAGGCAGATTCTGCTCAGAGACCAAAGACAGGAGCCTATTGAGCATAACCCGGGCTAGTATCTTTCCAGCTACTGAAAGTAGGGATATGCCTCTGTATTTACCACAGTCCACGTGTGTGCTTTTGTCCTTGTACAGTGTGACGATAGCGAGGCATCTCGGAGTTCTGATGGCATGTCCTCCTCGTTCCATTTGTTGGTCAGACTGAATGGAATGCCTGAATTACCTCTCCAATAAACGCTTTGTATATTGGGATTCCGTCCTTTCCAGCTGTCTTGCCTGCATTTGTTTCACTGATGGCTTTTGGATTTCTTACATTAAAGGAGTGTCATCCAACTGTTTGTGAATGTGTCTCTGGGGGATCTCGTCTAGGGCCGCCTGATCGACTGAAGATCGGAGGCTAAGAAGTTGACTAAAGTGTTCTGTCCATCAGTTTTTAATGTCAGCTTGTCTTTGATAAGAGCAGTGTCGTCTGCAGATAACACGGGTGAGGTGCCAGATTGTGTAGGACTGTAGCGCTGAAGAATTGCTTTGAGTGGTTAGAATCGGCGTAATGTTGTAGTTCCTCTGTCTTTCTATCCCACCACCTGTCTTGTATCGGCCTGATCTCACTCTGAGCTGAGACTTGAAGTGGCTTAAACCTGTCATTTTTGTGTGTGTGGACTTTGAATCCTTTTGCCATTCCACAAACGCCTTCTTTTTCTTGTTTAGAAGAGCCTCAATGACACCATTATTCTCATGAAAGCAGTCTTGTTGTTTGGGCTTCTTGGGTCCTAGAACTGATTTTGCTGCTTCTGTGCCACTTCGTTAAATAAACTTCTACATGATCTTGAGTCCTAAAGGGACCAGCATTTTTGTCCTCGCTAAAGACAGTTTACATTATTTCCTGACTCAGCTCAGGTAGAATCCCAATTTAGAAAGACGACAATGGTTTGGTAAGCTCATGAGCATCTAACACTGTAATGGACAGCGGACTTATATATTTTCCAGGTAAGCTGAGAGTTTTTTCGTGGGTCCCGTTGGGGTTGTAGTAGACTGTAGAATAGTTAAGAGCCCTGCATAGTGATACGTGCTATATTCATGACATCTATTATCATAATTAGCATTACTGCTATTGCAACCCAGTTAAGCCCCACAGGATATTAGGATTTCGTTGAACTGTTTTGCAAAAAAAACACTCACAAACATTGAATTTCCTGGCTTAACTTTAAACAAATCAAAGATAGTTAACCTTCTATGGCTCACAGTGACATAATTGTTTGAGAGGCACCCACGAATAGCTTTAAAAGACTGAAATCTAAGGCCTTGTTAGGTAAATGATTCATACTTACCCAAGAAAGTAATTATTAAAGCACATTTTTTTAAAAAAGTGAGATTGATATTTAGTCACCCCAAGTCAATGATCGCATACTAAAGGTCTAGAAATTCAAATGCTTTGGAACATAAATTTTGTTTTGTAAAGATTGTTCCGGGTCTCGGAAGGTTACCCAGATGGCGTACCGACTAGGTAGAGGCGGAACATCATCATGACAGAGAGGATGCCGTCGATGTGCACCCGGTCACTGTGTCCGGAGACGCTGGCCATGTAGACCCGTATGTCCCCAGGGAAAGGATGGACAGCACAGACCAGCAGCTCAGCAATCAGGCAGAACCAGGTGGTGGCAGAGGTCACAGCTGGTAGGGATGGGCGAGGGGTGGAGATGGGAGTGTGGTGTGGGAGAATGGAGGTTGAGACGAAGGAAAAGAATGAGGAAATTGTATAATGAGGTATAAAATAAATAAATAAATATATATGCATATATATATGTTGGCGGACTTCAAAAACAGAACACTGGAAAATGTTTTTACTGAAGGACTTTAAAAACGCAACACTTGATATATAGAATCATTTTCTGTTAGTAGAATCATTTTCAAGTGTTGCGTTTTCAAAGTCCGTCAGTAGAATCATTCTCAGGTATTGCGTTGTTAAAGTCCGTCAGGTTATAGATGTTTATATTGATTGCTTGAACTAGTCTTGCTCCTTTGTTCTGAAGAATATTATCTTACTTCCTTGTGGCAGGATTTGCTCGTCATTGGTTTGAATGCTTTTTTCCCATTGAAATGGAGTAGATAGAATACAACAATATTATGCAAACGACATGAATGCCACGAGTTAATCACATAACCACCATGCACCCAAACAACCAACCAATTAATAAATCAAGCATTTAACCAAGCAAGCAAGCAAGCAAGCAAGCAAGCAAGCAAGGAAGTATCCAACCAACCAACCAACCAACCAACCAACCAACCAACCAACCAACCAACCAACCAACCAACCAACCAATCAACCAACCAACCGACCACAGAAACAAACAAGCTAGCAATCAAGTAAGCAAGCAACATATTTATTAATCAATCCATTAATCCACTAACCTATCCATCCACACAATCTCCATCTATTCCATCAACTAACTAGCGAATCAAAACACGCAAATATATCCTTACTTCTTTACCTGTAGTAATGCGTTTATATAGCAAATAACCAAATTAATAGTTACTCCATGACGTGGCTAGTAAATTTCAAAAGCAGTTAAGTCGTAAGCCAACGTCATTTGTGATCAATGAAAATGCATCTTTACTACAGTGGAATGTCTTGGTTCTCCAGAAACGCTTCAACTAAATATAGTATCTTTCGTTTATGGGCTTGGATTCTGTGGCTGTCATAATTACCTAATGGATCATCCACCTTCGCGTCTAACATCTTGATCTCAGCACCTGTGTGATAGTACAGGCAGATACCTATCAGGAGGATCAAGGTACTGATGGACACAAACAGTTTGAGGACGATAGACACAGTGGTGTTTTTCTCTGTAATACAGGAAATAGAAGCATAATATCATAAAACATGTAATACAATAACTATAACGACTAATATAATAACAATGACAGCAGACAACAACAATTACTGTTCCACATGAGTAGGTTACAGCTATAAGTTATTAGTATTAAAAACAACAATAACGACAAGAAACAGTGCCGTCAAGGCTTGGCAATATTTCAAGACCTGTACTTCAACTTCCGTGAAATATCCAAAACTTCCGACCAGTGCTAAAAATCTGTAGTGGATTTTGAAAGACTGAATTTAAAATTACAAGTATATTAGTGAATTTAAAGGTTCAATGAAGAAATATGGCTCAAATAAGTACTGTATATACCTTCAACAACAACGTTTACCATTCTCGGTACACGAGTAAAATAAGGACTTAAACGACTGACCAAATTAATAATAATGATGTTGTGTGGATAAGAAGGGCAGAAAAAGTGACGCAGAAAAAGCAAGTGCATTTTTAAGGTATAAATGTGAAGTGCATATCATTTGCAAAGTAAAACAAACTCAGACAAAGATTGAAAAAGAGAATAGCAAAACAAACTTCAGAATGTTGCAGTTAATGAGTCGAGATTTGATCAAACGCATATTGATATACAACATCACTGTGCGCAAGTAAAGAAGGTGTTAGGCAAACGGAAGCAGCTAACAATCCTCTGCCATGGCTCTGCATAAAATAAAAACAAGGAAGTGGACTCATAGGCACCATATCCTGATATAGCACCGCCCCCTGGGGCACGCCGAAAGGGACCAAATCCGACAACCATAGGCACCATAGGGCGCACTCGTCGCTGGCGAGTGCAAAGGGGATATAATATATAGGAAATTGGCTGCATGGGTAACATAGTGCATATCGAACGCTGACGGATGCATAGGCATCATAATAACATTTGGAAAATATACCGTTAGGGCTAAGATTGAGATTATGGTAAGATTGGGGTAAAGATTGCGGGTTAGGGTTAGGATTAGGAGTAAGGGTTAAGGTTGAGTAATCCATAGGCAGTATCTGTCCGCTCAAACAGTTGGGATAATCATTTTAAAAAATGGAAAAAACAAAAAACAAAAAACAAAAAACAAAACAAAAGCAGAACAAAACAAAGCGAGAACTACAACAAAACAACATCAACAACAACATTAATAACAACGACAACAAGGAGAGCGACTACAAAACAGAAAAAATTTGAAAGAGAATTGCCGTAGATTTGCATCTCAGATAATGCAAACAGAATGACAATATTCTGAAAAATAATTGATATTCTAGTGGGAACTCGCAGACAAGACACATATTTTCTGTTTCTTTTTCGAACTTTAAAATTATTTCTCTAACAGTGATATGGTAACGTATGGTGATCTTCAGGGGCATAATAGGATAAGGAAAATAAAAAAAAAAAAAAAGAGGGGGAAGAGAGGAGGACAGGGGAGTGAGAAAAAAGCTATTAAGAGGATAGCGTAGAATTATGGAGTAGACTTTCATTACATACATCATTGTGAAAGGAACAGATGGCAATGATAGTAACCATAACGACAATAATGAAAATATAATAATGATAATAATAATACTAATAGTAATAAGAATATAACATAATAATAATAAAAATAATTATAATAATAATAACAATACTAATTTTTCTTAAGCCAAAGAAAGTAGATTTTCTCGGCTTTAAATAGATTCCTGTTTCTTTTTGTGTGAGAATTTTTGTGGTAGAATTTGGAATATGAAAAGTTTGCTCGGACAATTACACTCCGCTCACTCTTCGTCGATATTTAACTGCCAAGGGTTCTTTAATTTAATATGTGTAACGTGCACACAAGACCTCCCAAATATTAGCCCTTAGACGAGAAAACTGGACGTCGACCTTTCCGACCCAGAGGAAGCCAGGGGACTATTGAGTCATTGAAAAAATGCAAGTTTTCGATCTTCGTGTTTTCCCATCCCCCAAAGGAGAAGTGGAAAACCCAACCTCACAACGTGATTTTTTTTCACCATGGAGCAGAAGCCAAACCACATAGCCAAGGCGACACCTGTCATAGCAGTGTTCGTCCGTCGTTACGACGAGGACCATCTTTTTCTTCTTCTAGGGGGCTGGGGGTCTCTTGGTCTGTGGGTGCGTAGGTGATTGGTCAGGCCGATTCTAGCTCGGAAGGTTCGCTGATAGTGTGGGCAAGGGATTGTGGCAGCAACTGAGGAGCTATTGGCACTGTCCTTTCTGGCTTGTCGGCGTTGCTCTGCTGCAGTTGTCCTGTTGACCTCACAGATCTTGACGCCTTTGTAGACGACAGCCCGCCAGACACTTCTGTCCAGAGTTGTTGTTTCCTAAGAGTCAGAGCAAATGTCGGGGATCTTGACTGAAGCTTTCAGGTTGTCTCTGAAGCGCTTTGTCGGGGCCCCGCGGGAGCCTTGGCATGCGTACTACATGACCGGCCCAGTCACATTAATAATAACAATAATAATATAACCATAGCAACATGATGTTGATTAAAAATATCATTTTATAAAATAGAAAAAGACTGTCTAACCGGCAACTAACACAACAATTTAGAAAAACTTTTGAAAAAAGCAAATAACACTTATAAATAACTTGATGAAGAATATCATTATGACGAAGCTGATAATGCAAGTAATTACAATACTAATGAAGATAATAATCATTATAGTAGTGATAAAAATAATTGTAATAATGACAATTAATGACCAAAGCCAAACTTCAGTTTACGAAACGACAGAGAGATAACTTTATAAGAGATGAATATACACATGAAGTACCGTGCACGTTTAGGCTAGGGAAAAGCTCACCGTTTCAACAAAGAAAATGGAAGGGCCAAACCACCAAACTATTCAATGGTCATAAAAAAAAAAAACCCCAGTCCATTAACAGTCATATAACACTCTGTGTCTGGCCAAAAATAATAACGAGACAACGAAGCCAAGTATACATGTTGTTGTTAATACTGCGGGCCAAAGTTCAAACAAACATAGGATAGAGACGTCAATTTGTATGCCAATAAACTATGATGTCTCTCTTCAAGTCCAAATTTTATGTTTTTTTTTTATTAAAAAGCGGAATGACCATATGGACCCACTGGTGCAATGAGGAAACATAGGCAATTGAAAAATGAAGGTGGAACAATTTTGTGCCAGCTCGGACATACAAGGACCGGACCATAGGAGGGAGGGAGTCGCAGGGGAACAGAGTCTCCGTGGTACCTTATGTAACTTTACGGACACAATAGATGCCTTTCACTAGGATAGAGACGGAGGGTCACTAATTGAACCAAATAGACTCCTAGATCTAGCTGCACAAATAGGCCCAAATAGTCGGCAGCAAGGAAAGTCGTCATTGGGCTGTAATATATAATGAAATGGCTTTAATTCTAAGGCAAACCCTTTTCATTCAAACGACGGCATTACAAAGTTTGTTCTTTTTTTGCTTCCCTTTTGAAAAACTAAAATGAAGTAGTTTTGTTTTTACGTTTTTCAAAGTTTTACATTTAGAATGTTATTCTTTAAGTGAGTGCGCCACAGTTTTTTTGTTTGTTTGTTTCTGTTTTCTCTTATTTAAAACGAAAAGTTATCAATGTATCACTTTTTTTTTCAAATTAAAAATGGATGCTTAAAAGACAGAAAACAATAAACAAACAAAGTAATTCGAAGGCCATTACAAAGTTGAACGCGGCATATTGTCCTAGCCAATCATATTTCATAAGCCAATGACGTCAGGTAAAGATGTATCACAGCGAACCATCACAGGCTGTTGTCAAAATGTGAATTTTCATACGGATGTAACATAATATTCACATTTATGACACATGTCTCCTCAAACCCGTGACTCCCGACGAGAATGTAATGGAGAGGCTCTAAAATGTATAACGCTCTACTCTCTATAAAGCCACAAACATCCGGAGTACCATAAGCTGTAAAGTCACTCAGTAGCCTTTTTTCGTATGCTACCTCTTCCATAAGTTTCTTGTCTCTGGTCTCTGTCCTCTCTCTCTCTCTCTCTCTCTTCCCTTTCTCCTTTTATCGCTCACTTCTATCTTCTTATTATCCGGTACCATTTCACATGCTTGACATGAGTTCCGTAGATCATCACAGTTTGAATTTTTAGGTCAGCCTGGTCAATTAGTTATGGTTTTTATAAGCTTTTCAACCGCCTGTAGTGGTGGTTATCTCAGCTGTCCACAACCGTAGTAAAAAAATAACATGACACTGTTGTGTTATGTGAGACTATAACTGACATCATCAACTGGTCAATTGCCTGGATCACTCCTCTATTTATAGCCCAGTGACATCACTACATAAGCACAAAATACCCAGCTACCATTTAGCTATAATATTAATGAAATCAATGCGATTAAATGAGGCGGTCCTAATCATTTTGAAATATACTGTACCATCATGGTTAATACTTGTGATCGCTTGACCTAGAACAGCGAGCAGTAGGAGAAAAACAAAAACAACAACCAAACAATGACGTAAAGTTCACATTTCAAGGAACAAATCTGGCTAATTGTAACCAATGTAAACGATCCATAAGAAGCCATTCTGGAAATTTGGTTCAAACTGTGGTTAAAACATTTCGTGAGCTCAACTCTCTCTTTCTCTATCTCCATTTTTCGCATTTTGAGAAGATTGATGTTTTATGTTTAGCAACTGTTTTTGCACATAGGAGACAGGAGAAAATGATTGTCAAAATCTACCTGTTTGGGCAGGTGATCGGTGAAATAATTACACTATATAGTAGATTTACTATCGCTGTTTCATACGACATATATATCTCCAAATAGTTCAGAAATGGAGATAGAGCAGTAAAGAATTGAGCTCGCGATTTATCTAAGGCTAGAAATGTAAAAGGGTTGATCTGCACAGACATTTTCTATAGCTGGTATGTATAGTGAATGACTTTCCATATGACTGATAATAAGCAATGAACTGATTGCCACTCAGCTGGACTGTCAGTTCTTGAACAGATCGCGAGCTCAGTTCTTTGTTGTCCTATCTCCATTTTGGGCGATTTGGAGATATATATGTCATGTGAGAAAGGGAAAGTAAATCTACCATGTAATGTAGTCATTTCACCGATCACTTGCCCAAACAGGTATATTTTGAAAACCATTTTGTCCTATGTACTTGCCAAATACAACTCATCAATTTTCTCAAAATGTGAAAATGGAGATAGGGCAACAGAGAACTGAGCTCACGAGATGAGCAATTAATATGGTTATAACAACTTCGGCAATCCTACTTTTTCCTTTGACGCTTTCAGAATTAAACATTAAAATGAAAGGCTGTTACATAATTACTAAAAGCAAAATATAATGAAAATTTCTATCTATGGATATTGTATTTACTACTTTGTGATGTTTCAAGCTACAGATAACTAAGATAACGATAACAATAACCATAATTTCGTCTATATGTTACCACAACAGTGGTACGAGATGTTAGGAAATGTCACAACAAACGTTATAATGGAATCACCACAGGTGAAATCTTAAAATAAGAGAAAGAAAAAGATTTAAAAAAATGTTAAATAACACTTTAGACTATAAATAACAATGTTAACAGCAATGGCAAGGCATAGGCATACAATGCTAATAATGCGCTGATGTTGCCAGTGAAAATGTCACAAAAAAAGGGTCATCTCAAGCAACATTAACAAGGACAAAAATAGAAAGAGAATTTCTAGCGATAAAAGTGACATAAAAGCAATAACAATTAAGATAGCTCAGAAACGAGAATTTCATCATCATCATCATCATCATCATCGTCGTCGTCGTCATCACTTTATATATCAGAAAAAGACTGTCCAACCGGCGACTAACTAAACAATTAACAAAACAAAAACTAAAAGACAAGAAAAAAAAAAAAAGAAAATTAAAAAAAAAAAAAATAATAATAATAATAAAAGAAAATTAAAAAAAAAAACAATATATATGTAAACAACTTCATCTTCTTGTTAAAAGTGAAAGCCAAATTTTCAAGTCAAACTGACTCTTTTCAGGGCAACAAAGTCGTAACAATAGCACCATCAACTTCAACAACAACAGCAACAATACGATGGTCATCCTCCTCCTACTCATCATCATCATCATTAACAGCAGCAACACAACAACATATAGTCGGTGTGTGAACGCTCAATAATTAGACTGACAAGACCTACCACCAGCAAATTTCATGACCAAAAACTTCATACATGTAAGTACATACCAAATCAACAAAGTTTGCTTGAAAAATATGGATCAACATAGAGAGGGCATGTTACTCCACTGATTGACAAATAACAATGAAAGAAATTTTTCTGTAAGCTTTAAAAAGTATGTAAAACTCTCTGTGTCAAATCAACGCGTTCTGTCAGTATCCTGAGGTTCCGTCTGTCTCATCTTTATCACAGTTTGGCTACACGTCCCATTCCCCACTCAATGGATTAGGGTATCAGAAAAAAATTGTTATTGGCACGATATCATGGAAGGGAAACTATGTAAAAAAAAAAAAAAAAACTATGTAAAAAAAGTTTAAATGCTCATCAAAGGTGCTTTAAACAGCAGTTATACATTAAACAAATTAGTGACATATATTGAAGAACTTACAGGGTCTTTCTTATCTGACTGCTGTTCTTTTGGCATTTCTTGAGCACTTTAGTTTCACACGCTGTGCCGCAAATAAACATTTTATCAAAGCGTTTTTGAAAGATTCATGAGAAAAAATGTTTTAAAATAAAATCAAAAAAAAAAAAAAGTAAAAACTTATGTGAAAAGGTTTAAAATAGTGTTTGAAAAAAACAAACAAACAAAAAACAACCCAAAACAAAACAAAACATCCACCCCCCCAAAAAAACAACAACAACAACAACAACAAAGCAAAACAGTCATATCAACCGAGAATCTTGAAATATTAAAAAAAGCTAATCCCTCTGTGCTTAGAAGACAATTGTAAAATGCATGTACAAATTTTCCAACCATTTTTCGCCTACCTGTGGGACCACCAACATGGCAGGCAGAGATGGGAAAAGAAAATGTATTCAGAAAAAAAAGTCTAATCTACCAATGGTGGAAAAACAAAACAAAATAGAGCCAAACAAAAAGATACAGTGAGTCGACGCTGGCAAATTTGAATCATAACTCACCCTGTTTGTCCTAAACAATAAATTAGATGTCTGTATATAGAATGAAACTGGAAAAAAAAATCCCTTTTAATTTACTTATATAACTCTCAATCATATCCAGACTGTTTCTGTCATTGAAATAAGTATTCGTTTTGTTTGCACAAATAGACAGTTTTTCTTTTATTCATCATTCGATTTTCATTGGTCACTAAAAGCTTCAAACACTTAAGCTCGAAGGATTTGACAATTTTAGCTTATTAGAGGTAGATAACTATAAACACATGCACTAATTATCATGATTATCTTTTTTTAAAAAAAATCTTATAGGCAACAATAACTCAGATCCATATTGTATAAAAGTCACATCATCCTGATGTAGTAGAATGTTCACAACACATACAGATAAACCAAAATGAGGGGGAAAGAAGCATCATAGACTGTTTCCAAACAGTGTCAGATCTATTACATCATCAATGTTGGTTAGCGAAAGCTTCAATTGACGTCAGAAGTTTGCTACTTGTCAAGGAGTTCCCTCAGCGGTTCAGACGTCAGGCCTCAGATGAACCTTTCTTAATCAGCTCTCCAGCACCAGAGGAGGGTTAAAGTTATCAGCCAAACTTCATTTCACGTTTCTTGAAATGTTTCAGCCTAAACTTGGAAAAAGTTTAACCTATCATCACGCCTTGATCATCACCAGTCGTTGTTTCTAAACTTCTTTGGTACTTAGGAAATAGCCATAGTAATTCTTCTCCTGTGTCAGCTGGATATTGTGGGACGCAGCAGTGCATACTAGACTTTCGTTGTGCTCAGTCCTATTACTTTCCTTTACCAAGCAAAAGAGAAATTGAACAAGCAGTGAAAAGAAGAAGAAGAAGAAGAAAAAAAAAAAATCACTTTTGCACCCCTTGCCTGAAACATACACCATGAAAATTTAAAAAAAAAAAAAAATGATGTAATGAGAATTTTTTTTTTATTGTTGTAATTTTATAAATTTTTTTTTGGCGGTCAGTTTTTCGAAAGGCAAGCAGTTAAAGGATTTTTTCCTCTTTACACTGTTTGCTCAACACATCTTTTGTTTGGCAAGGGGGAAAAAAATCTGGTCAAAATGATCTCCCCTTACACAAATCCCTCTTTTGGAAAGGGCAGATAATCTGCGAAAGATCTCCCATTCGGAGGATTATCATAGAAACGTGCAGTCATCTGGGGTCATGGGTTGTGCCCATACATAATATCTAAAAGTGGTAGGTTTAATAAGTCCGTCTTTGATGGACAAGATAGTCAACAGCTTGAGCGAGTTATGATCCAATCCATAACGTCACTAAGCTATCAGTGTGGCCCCCAAACCCTCAATGTCAGTGCTTTCATTTGTGTGCTCTAGCCTGCTATGAACTAAATAGAAAAAAAGATTTAGAATTATTTCAGAAAAGAGACAAAAAAGAAAAACTTGTGTGATCGTTACCCCCGGAAACAGCATCTTCATCGAGGAGAGAAGGTTGATAGATTGAAATTTAAGATTATTTTAGGGGGGGGGGGGGGCTGGTGATTCCATATAGCAATAAGAGGAGACATAATTTTACCGTCATTGTTATAATTTTCGGCAAAGAGTAGTATAAGGTTCCACAGAGTAAGACACAGGTTTTCGATGAAAAATTCTTCAGACAGTAGTCCACACAGTGCAGATATAGTATACACATAAATATTTATCAGAGCGGTTATATTAAATTATGTATACAAGAATTTTATATGTTTCTTGAGAAGGAACGTCCTACCAGACAGAGAAGCTGTTATAGCAATACTGTTTCACAGCATGTTCATGGGAGAAAAATATCCGGCACTTTATCCTTATTTCAGAGGAAAAAAAAAAAAAATCGGCATGAGTTTAAAAAAAAAAAAAAGACTTCTTGTAGGTTCTGCTTTGGTGTAAGGGAAGCAGGGTGTGTGTGTGTGGGGGGGGGGGGGGGATGGAACGAGGTGGGAGTGGTTAACAATAGTGTATCACAGGAAAAATCACAACTAGATCTATAGGAGCATTTTCGTTTTTCCCTGGCCAAATTCAATATTACCGCACATGAGCTGATAAACAAGTTCAGAATAACTAATGTGTATGCTATTTGTATTTTTGCCTTTATTTGAACTGCACACAAAAAATTGATACTATCTCTCGTAAAGGAACAACTTTTATTTGCATTATGGAATTCAAATGCCTTTTCGAAGTGAAATTGGAGTGAAAGAAATGAATTCTTTTTGATATGTACAGTGCTTATTCAACGTCTCTGCAGGGATAACATGGCAAAAAGGATATTTCCAAAAGATGCTTTTTGTTTGCTTGCTGTTTTTTTTTTTTTGTTGAGAAAGGGGGAGGTAAGGGAGCTACTTATAGCATCTTCAGTGAGGACAGACTGGCATAATATACGAAAGATCGATACTGAAACAAGAAATTCAGACATTTATCTAACTGCATCTAACGCTAATAAAACTAAATTTATAATAACAATAAGCGAATACCAAAAACAAAAACCACAACAACAACAAAACGAAAACAAAGACAAAAACAAACAAACAAAAAAAACAAACAAACAAACAAACAAACAACAATAATGGGTAAATTGTACAACAGTCATCAAATCTCCAACCCCCTTCCCTACTTTGTCAACCCACAGACATATGGTTACATAGTTATATCACTCAAACCATTACTCTCTGGCCACAGCCCAAAATAAGTTATTTATCGTTCAGACTCTAAGTACCATTCAGCATTGGACACTATTCAACATTCAAATGGAGTTGGATCCCCGGACACTTTATTCATCTGCCACCTGTCCACGGGACATTTCTTTTGGCAAATCAATCTGGGGGTTTCGAGAAGGTAGTGAGATATGAATTTCAAACCGCAAACATGTGGTGCCCTACAGTTCAATGGCTGGGCACAGGGAAAGAAACACAAAGTGGTAACACGAACAATGAATCATCCCGGGAGAAGTGCTACTGACCAATTAATATTCTGTACATCATCTGTTTGTCCAGACTTCATTAGGTACCCATCCATAAACTTTTACAGAGGATATAACTAAATCAGACACGGTCTTCGTCTTCAATTTCATTATCTCTTCCCTTCCCAAAACAAAACAAAATAAAATAAAATAACACAAAAAATCAAACTGATTAACACTTACATGTACACACAACGATAAATAAGCATTCAATAGTCAAACATAGACACATTCTCAAATTTAAAAAATATACTGAATAATATTATCCATCGTCAAAGCAGATTTTTCGTCATGTAAGGGGGGGGGGGACTAGTTCTACTGTTTATTTAAATAGCTTTGTTGAGAAATGAGGCAGATGACCGTCGGTAAGTAATTCAAATAGCAAAGTAAAACATCAAAGAGATCGCAATTACTTTACACAACTTTCTAGAATATCAAGACAGAGACTGAGAACCGGCTGTCAAATAAATACGTCAACATAAACAAATTGCGGTCGTCGTCGTTATCATCATTATCATCATCATTTTATGAAAATACAATAGAACTGTCAGACCCGCAACTAGCAAAACAGTTCAAGAGAAACAAATAACATAGAAA
>JBCAUA010221928.1:0-20787 GCA_038406235.1 Peronia verruculata | reverse complement strand
ACACACACACACACACACACACGCACACACACGAAGCAAAAAAATAAATAAATAAATAAAAAATAAAGAACAAAACAACAACAACAACAACAACAAGAAAGGCTACCTAACAACATACTGTACACAAACTAATATTTAGCCGAAGCAAAAATGTAAAATGTAATCTTTAGAACAAAGGACGGTAAGAGAAGGCAAGAAAGGTCTACAGATAAAGACAGTCTTGTATCATCAAAAATTGGACAGGTCCCAGTTTGACAGAAGCACAGAAGACAGCAGGGGGAACGGCGACAAAATATGGTAGACTCTTGTTGTTTACGCCACTAGTGAATGCTCCAATAATCACACAACCTCTTGCTAGGAACACGGAAGGGCCTCTTGGTTAGTCACATTTCTAACATGAGAATAAAACACATTTTAATGACAAAGGTTTCAATATTTTGTCTTGCCAGTTCCTTTACCAGAAAGCTGTATATCAAAACGTACATAAGCAGGAACATTTCTATGCAACCGCTTTATCACCAATTGAATTATTCCAGTAGAAATAATGAGCGTTTATTGTTTGTATAACTAATTAGTAATAGACAGCATAACAGACATGCATTTCTAGCAGCAGCGGTTATGACCGTGGGATAACATGTCTTCTAACTGCCTTGTACTGACGGTGTTCGTCATATTTTTGCCTACATTTGCACCTGTCTGTCTGTCTGTCTGTCCGTCTATCTGTCTGTCCGTCTATGTGTCTATATATCTTTATTAAGTTGACTCAACCCGGATGTGCAGAAACCTACTGTTTTGAGACCCCAAAACCCCCCAGCAAAACAAGTGTATAAAAATGTATAGATCTAACGTGAATGCTTTTGTACTCTTATGCTGCTGATAAAATTTAAAACCTGGCCTTGTATAACTGGGTCAAATCAACTGTAAAAAAATTGTGTAACTTGAGTGACGAGATTATCACCCTCGGTCGGTAAAGAAAGCGTGACGTTATGGGAATGTGTGGTTCTTTGTACAGGCCTGGCAAATGAAGAGAAGGAAAGGGAGAGGGGGGGGGGGGGAGGAGAGAAATGGATGTTCGCTAGGCGTCCTTATAATCAGGCCAGGTAACCGGATTTACTTGAAGGCTGGCAATAAATCGTGGCCCTAGAATTAAACTGTTTTAACTGCAACAACTTTATAACATAGTTTGGACACTTTCATTCTGAGACGACCAAACCTCGGTGAGCCAAACTCCGATCGTGTGACTCTTGTTGAACTCAGCATGCATGGTGCTCACAGATTTGGCGGCTTTTTCATAATTTGGCTATTGTTATAAATGTCTGATATATTTCTCATATTTGAATACGATGAATGTTTTCATGTCATTGATATATTTAAATTAATTTGTGTCTCATTTATGCCAAGTTATGATTTGTATGAATAAAATTTTGTTAAGGTCAACAATTTGATCTCTTGTTAATGATTTTTTAATCAGTGTTTTAATCTGGTGATGTAAACAGTCAGCCTTCAATGGCTGCCGCGGGTGTTCGGCCTGGTATATTAAGTGCTGTTTTCCGAGTGGAGTGTGCAGTGTACATAACCTATGGTTGTACAGCACCTCGTACACGGTAGATCTATCCTGTTTGTTTACATTCTCCTAGAGGGACGACCAAAAGGAATTCGTAGTATTTGACGCAAATCACTTCAAAAGATTGGCCAATCTAAATAAAATTTAAACTATTGGGATTGGGAGACAGCTTTGGATGACTACACTTGGCCAGCAAGATGGGCGCTAGGGAAATGAGCAGTGGCGATAGAACTTTATGTCTGTTCCTCTATCTTTGTCCTCGAGCGATAAATACACACAGAGATGGCTAGAGTGCCGCAACCACCCACAGGAGATTGAATAACTAAATAAACGCCCTAGCTTGGTCCAGGCTGACTAGCTTTACATTCTTATAAATGTGTCTTGCTCATTTTGCCTCGTTCTCTTGCTATTAGTATTTCACTAATATTATAGGTGTATTTTAAGCTATTAAGTCAGTAAGCTTTCACATATTTGAAAGAAACATTGTTTAAAAAAAAAACATTGTTTTAGATGATAACAATCCATATAACACAATAGTGTTATGTTATTTTTTTACCACGGTTGTGGACAGCTGAGATAACCACTACTACAGGAGGTTGAAAAGCTTATGAAAACCATATCAACAGCTCAGTTGTTGCACTGTAACCAAACCATGGCGAAGTTTTACGTGCCTGCATCACAAGGTGAACAACGAGACGATAATAATAATAACATCAGCGACAATCGTCCGGTGCTAAAACTACTGCTTCCGCGTCTCATCCTGCTGTGTTTCGCCTTAATGTTGAGCATCATCCTCATTCTTGCGTCGGTCCTGTTGGTCCGAACCGTAGTCAAAAAAAAAAAAAAAACAGTGCTCCACCGATCCCAGAAGCTTTGGAACAATCATCAGAACTAACGTTGGAAGGTCTGAATATTCAAAATCTGACAGAGAACGTTCAAAGTCTGACAGAGAATGTTCAAACTTTAACAATCTTCAACGTTTGACAGACACCGTCAACGACCAATTAAACAAAACGTGTGCTGCCGCGGCGGTGGTGGAAGACTTGAAAAACAATGTGGACAAGCCTTCAAAAACTTTCCGGCCAGATATCGGAATGACAAGAAATAAACGCTTCGTTCGAGAATCCAAACACCGCAACGTTCGTGGGAGATTTCTACGCTTCTCACTTTGATTTCAAAAGAGATTTTTTAAGACGCGGTAACTGCATCAATGTTACCAAATGGCTTCATGCAATGGCGTGTAGAGACAAAACAATCGGGTTTGCAAAGCCCGACACAGCTTTACTGTGTTTTGACTACGTCTACTATAACAGATATCCCACCTTTGTCCGAAAAGACAATGATGTATCATTTCAGATAGAAACTGCTGGGATGTACAGGATTCACATGAACATTACTATCAAGGAACCCTACAATGACAATGACTCGTACTTGGCTGTATTTCACAACGGCAACAAAACCTCGTTGGAGTGCGAAATGTCTGTTGCTCCAAACACCGAGAGGGTTTGTACTATCGACGGAGAGCTGAAGTTGCACACATCCGATTCTGTGCAAATCAGAACGCTGGACACAAACATTCACGTTCGACTTCATCTTTTGTCACTGCTTCAATTTACCATGCTGTCCCCTGTTGTTGAATTTTTAAATGAAGTTCTATGCACATGCCATAACTTGTGGTTATCTGTACAATTCTTTCTTTCTGCACATGTACTTAGTTCAATTAGTTTTCTATCAATGCACATATCACATTATGCCATAACTTGTGTTTATCTGTACAATTCTTTCTTTGCACAGCTTTTGTACTTATAATTTGTGTTTATGAATGTACATTGCTCTGTCAAGTTATGAATTTCACATTGTACTTATGCCATAACTTGTATGTACAGTCTATCAATTTTCATACATACCATTTTTTTTGCTTTTGGAGGGAACGCGGGCATTTGCAGATTTGTAAAATAAAATAGGACCAACAATTCTATCTTTGTGCTTTCGGCTCTGTGTGCAAGGCAGAATGAAAGAGAGTAAAAGAAATTTCATCTCTTTCCTCGCATTCTTCTTTTTTTTTTTTTTGCCAAAAAGTTAAAGTTTCACTTTTCGGAACCGTTTTTCAACCAAACTTTGAGTTTTCGTAAAACACCTAAGAACTACATATCGTCGGAAAGTATTGAATTCACAAACCCGTATGTACGTGCGTGCCTTGTAAAGACACCCGCACGTACGGAGAAAGAAAGAATAAGTACCGTTAAGACCATTCAAACGGGTCATAGCCTCGCAACATTTCCTTCTTCTTCTTCAGGGTAAAACAAAGAAAGAATAAGTACTGAATTTTCTCATTTCCTTCTCCTTCTTCTTCTTCTTTTCCCACAAAATTAAAGTTTCACTTTTCGGAACACCATTTCAACGAAACTTTGGGGTTTCGTAAAACAAAGAAAGAATAAGTATTGAATTCACAAACTTCTTCCCGCACGTACGCGCACGTACGTACGTGCCTTGTAAAAACCCGTACGTACGTACGTGGAGAAAGAAAGAACAAGTACTGAATTCAACACAAAACAAACTTTCCAAACACACATAAAAACAAAGCAAAGTATGGGCTATTAAGAAACAACACCCCTCCGACCTGTTAAGACCATTCAAACGGATCAAAACAGTCAACAGAAGGGATTTGTGTTTCTTAATTTTGAGTCTTTTTTTTTATTCAACAAAAGGCAAAATGGTTTTTAATTTTCGGACATCATCATCCACAACACTTGCGATTCTCATCCTCCGCAACACCTGCGATTCTTGAGATTCTAACGCTCTTTTGAAAACCATCCGATTGTAATGCACGACGTACGGCCAATAAAAATCTCCTTTAACATAAACGATCCGACCTTCATCTTTAGCGCAATTTTTGAAAAATGACCTTATTCCTCCAGAACATTTCCGAACACCGGGCATTTTGAGTTCATGATTATCATCTTTTCTACAATAAACGTAACAAGATGTAATTCCTTCAACGATTATACAGTGTGAACACATTTTCTTTAAATCACTTAATATTTCTGCAGAAGCATCATAATCATCCTTCGACAACTTTAGATTCAACAAACGATTCATAGTTTCATGTATCGGTTTCAGGTTTCATGTATCAGTTTCATGTTTTTAAAGTTTCGGTGTTTCATTACGTCTATTTATAAACAGTTTTCCCAGGAAATTTCATCATGTCATCATGTCTATTTACAACACACAAATTATCCAATCAAAACGAGCTTTTTAATTTGATCCAAACACCAATCCTTGTTGTTCTTCTTCTTCCATATCGCAGACGACATATATAATTTTAAAGAAATGGCGTTGTTGTTCGCAACGTTCTGGAGAACACGAAAAGTAAAAAGCAATATCGTTTCCGCAACTTCGACACCTTTGTATGATTTGCAAACACATTATATCTATTTCTTCAGCGCATTGTTCGTTGTTTTCTGTGTTTTCTGTGTTTTTGCAGATGTTGTATTTGTCTGCGGTTAAACTGTGTTTTGTAATAACGACATAGAATTGCTTTTTGGGCATTTTTTCGTTTTGAAATGTTTCCGTAAAGTGAAAAAATGTTTGGTTCCGCAAAGTGAAAAGTTGTTTTTGAAATTGTGAATATGGTTAATTTTTTGTGTTTTTTGTTTGACTTGTTGGTTTATTTTTTGTCGAATGTGGTTTTTGTAATTTGTGAAAAGTTTTGATTTGTAAAATGTTTTATTTTGTAAAATTGTTGGTTGTTTTCTCGTTGATTTTCTGTTTGAATTTAAAAACTTGTTTCTTGTTTGATTTTTTATTTCGATGTATTTTGAAGATGTAAATTGTGGCCGCGTATAGTAGCGGTATGGGAGTTTGATGGTATTTGTAAAATTTGTCGAAGGAAGGGGGTATGAAATTTTTACACCCCCCCACCCCCTTGTTTTGTTCTTTTCCGTAAACTGTGATTAAATGACCCGCGCATGCGTACCAATATGGGTGGCTGCTCGTATATATACATGCATAGCGGCGTATATGATTTGAAGCACACCATTCACAACCAAAACAAGCCAAGAAGTCCAACAACATTCACTCTCGTCATGCCGTACGGTGTAATAATTTGCTGTAATCATAAGTCAGAGCGAGTGTGTGAGGCGTGCTTGCAAAAACTGAGATGTTTGTTAGAAGAGTCAATGATGGATGTGTGTCCAGGACAAAAGTTTGTTACTGAAATACTGGACAGTTGTCTGACTCAACTGGAGGAGATTTTCTTTCGTCGACTTAAGATAAAGGCAAAATCTCCCAAGATAAAGAAGAAAACCCCCATGGTTGATCTCGTCGAAGTTTGTCTTACACATGAATTTTTTTGTGGAGGTTTTCTCAATGACATTTTTAACCGAGGGACATCTGGTTTGTGCGCCAGCAAATACTGGGAGAGGGCGATAAAGTTAACCACCACCAGCCCGGCCATGTCGCTGAGATCTGAAGTTTCGGCGAACCCCAGGAAAAGATATCATCATCATCATCATGGATCCGTAAAGAGACTGCAGCAGCGGCACAGACCGGCGACCGCGGTTTGAGAGGAGGAGGAGTTGAATTATGTTGCAAAAGCCTTTAGAATCTTTACAATCTTACGAAATTTGTATTTTGAGATATAGTAAATGAATGTTTGCTTTCATTGCATATTGTAATGTAGCTTGTTAGTGAAGAGAAGTATTATGTTTCAGCCTGTTGTACTTTATGTTTATTTCACGTATGCATTATAAGAATTTGTTCATCATCATCATCATCATCATTTCATGTTTCATTCATCTGTTTGGATTGAAGGCATGTGTTTTCCCCCAAATTAATGTATTAAGGAGGTGATGAGAAGAGTGTCGGTACGACACTGGGCGAATGAACGAATTTGTAAAACGAATTTGTGTAATAAATGCTTGAAAAAAAAAAGAACCCAAAAAAGCTTTAAAAAAAAAGAACAAAAAAGAACTAAAAAAAAAAGGGGGGGGGGGGGGGGAAACCATCCAAAACTCCCTTTTTTTCTCCCGAAGTTAGAAAAGTTTTCTTCTTCGGGAGAAAGAATTTGGAGTCTCGTATGCCTCCCCCTCCCACCCCCCCCCTTTTTTTTTTTAAATCAATTTCGGTCGAAATTTCACTTTTCGGAAAGCATTTTCCGTAAACCCATTCCCGTAAACTTTTTGTCGTAATTTGTCGCGCATGCGTGGTTGATTTCATGTATATATATGTTAACACAGCGCATTCAGTCAGTCTCCTTTACAGTGAGATGAATGAAGAAGATGAAAATTACGAGTACGTGAGAAATTATATAAACGAATTAATGTCGAATGATATAGCACTTCAGCAGCAACACCAGCAGCAAGAGAATTGGTATTTTCAAGAGCAAACTTTTGAGGAGCAAGAAATTACACAAGCGATTAACGACAATATGTCGTCGTTCGTGTTAGCTCCAGAAGTTGTGTTAACTTCAGACGATTCAGCAGCAGCAACAACTACTACTCGGGACCATTTGTACCCCCTAAAGACGAAAAAACAAAAAGAAATCGAACTCTTCCATTCTCTTGAAAGAAAAAGACCTTCGCTGGTCGGTGTCTATTCCATGCTTTTGGGAAAAAACGGCTTTGAAATAGAGACGTTTCTTCGAAATCATTATTCGAAGGAGAAGGCTGAAGATCTTGATTCTGACATTTTTAAACCGTTGTTTTCAGATTTTATCGTATCGTGTGTTGCAAGCAAGCATCTGTTGAATGAACTGAGTCAAATGGTTTGTGGAGAGTGTCAGAAGAGAATGGCTGAAATTCTGTGTGAAAATTGTGGAATGATCACTTTGTGCCCAGAATGCAAGAACGACGGCGCTGATTGCTCGTGTGTGTGTCTGCCCCAATGTAAAAGAAATTTGAATGTCAAAGAAGAAGTTGCAACAAACAAAGTTTATTTGAGGGATCTGAGGCATTTGTGTCAGTTTTTGAATGCCACCGGCGTTATCAAACAGGGTCTGATTGAAAACATTGGACTTTTCGGTTTCTCTTCTTCTTCTTCTTCTTCTAAGGAAGACAGTTGTTTAACAGATTTGAAAAAAAGCGTGATCAAACATTTGAAAACCACAACTGCCGCTAAGTTTATGACGGTGGCAAATATGCTCAGGCGCAATAAGTTGGGTCTGAGAATGTGTGGGCGCTGTTGTACGAACATGGCCAAGTATTTGATCATCGAGGAGGATGCTGCCACGGTCGTTTGTCAAAAATGCCTGAATGTCGTCAAACCCAAGATGAAAAAGTTACTGTACAACCACAAGTCGACATATGCTTTTGTTCCTTGTTCTGCCAAAGAAGAAATGGGGTTTGTAGATCTGAAAAAAATGTCCAGTGGATGAGGAGTTGAGAACGTGTGATCTGGAATCCACGATGTCTTCCGTGAAAAAACAACTTCCACAAAAAGAAGAAGAAGATGAAGAAGAAGCAGAAGAAGATCTTAAGCCCGGAGCAGAAGCGAACATTTTCCATCAGATTTTATTAATCAAGCAGTTGAAAGAATGGAATGCCGCTAGCACGGCGGAACTGCGCGATAAAACCAACAAATGTTGGCCTGCAGCTCGTAGTAACATTATGGTGGTGAATGATGCTACGGGAATTAGTCGCAATCTGCATCCCTGTGAGTTGGACAAAGTCACAGGACTGACCACGATGTTTTCTCAAGATGACAGAATGCAACCTCAATCGTGTGGAAGGTTGTTCCAAAGCTCCTCATCCTTTGGTGAAAAGCATCATCGGCACCTTTCGTCCATCGAAAAAGAAGGAAAAAAAAAAAAAACAGTTTGAAAAAAAGGCTGTTTATGCACTATCGACTTTGTGCGTTTGAGACAAATGACCAATGGCATATTTTAATTGGGAAGGGCCGCGGCTGCAAGGGCAGCAGGAGTGAATTGATCAAAACGGCCAAAATGATTTACGGGGTGTACGATGGAAAGACATATTTTGGTAAACAGCAACAAACAGAGAAGAAGAAGAAGAAGAAGGTTGAAGCAGAAAAAGCAGAAAAAGTAGAAAAAGCAGAAAAAGTAGACAAAGCAGAAAAAGTAGAAAAAGTAGAAAAAGTAGAAAAAGCAGAAAAAGCAGAAAAAGTAGAAAAAGTAGTTTATAGCAGTGATGAAGAAGAAGAAACAGAAGATGAAGATGATGAAGAAGAAGAAGAAGAAGAAAGCGCGGTGGCCGTTAGCAATTTGTTGTTTGAAAGTAGTTGTGAACGAGTGAGAGGTTATCGGTCAGAAAAAACGACGACGATGGGCGGAGGTATTATTACATTCAACAGTTTAATGAATTAGTTTTGTCGCAGATGTATGTATGGACTGCCATTCTTTTATGCATTTTTCTCGATTTTGTTGTATACTCTCATTTTACTTGGTTTTGTTGGTCATTTTGAAAACGTTTTTAATGAATTATCGTATGCCATTTTTGCTCATAATAATTTAGATTTTGTTCATAATAATTTGTACCAATACATTTTGAAAATGTTTTTAATGTTTATCATATGCCATCTCATAATAATTTAGATTTTGTTCATAATAATTTTAGATTTTGTACCATGTCTATATTACCAATGTATTTTCTTCAACTGAATGAATAAACTACACCACACCTCCCACCAAACAAAAAAAAAAAAAAAGAAAATTGTTCATGGATCCCGGTGGAATGATGATTGAGAAGAAGAGAAAGCAGCAACATCATTCCATCGTGAGACATGTAGAATTTTCTTTTTTTTGTTTTTTTTTGTTTGGGGGAGGAGTTTTTTTTTTTTTAAATCCCAAAAGTTAAAATTTCACTTTTCGGAACTGTCGATTCCCAACAATTGGATATCAATTGATGATAATAATAAGAATAAAAAAAATTTTTGACATAAAATCGGTTGTTCCTGTTGTGCGTGCAAGAAGAGAGAGAAGAGAGAGAGAGAAGAGATTTTCCCACTTATCATCATAGTTCGTTGTTGTCTACTACTACTACTACTACTACTACTACTACTACTAAATCTGTCTTTCCGAAAAGTGAAATTTTGAATTTTGCGATTTTAAAAAAAAGACACAATCAAACATGCACAAGCGTACATAATAGAGACCTAGAGCGTATATATTATATTACAAACAAGTGTTACAATATGAGTTTGAAGTAGGATAACTGCAAACATTCTGGACATTCTGGACTTACAATCACAACAGCTGGGTGTACTAGACAATCTGTCCTGTCGGTGATGTCGTTCCCCAAGTCCGAATCTGTCTCGAACTAAGAACCTGGAGAATCTTCGCCTTCTGCGTCGTCGTGGGTTGTTCAGTTGGGTCGACAAATGTTTTAGATTTTTTTTTTTGGAACTTTTTACAGTTGCTTACATACATACATACATACATACATAAATATAACAAAAAGTCATTGGTTTTTTTCGATAAAAAAAGAACTGGTGGGCGAGTTCTCTTCTCCTCTTCAAAAGCCGTATTCTCCTCGCCTCGGGAGATTACTTGCTTTTGAAAAAAAAAAGAAATGCAGCCACCTTTTTCATTCTTTTTTTTTTTGTGTGTGTGGGGTTTCTCTTTATTACTCTGACACAAAATAACATATACGTGTAAAAATCACTCCAAAAAATAATAATGGGAACATTCATCTTCGTAGAAATTCTTTAAACACATAAACATACATGTATATTATGAATAACAATCGTCGTCTTGATGAACATTTCTGTGCAATCTATTGAGCAAGCTCGCATTGGACTGAAATGCGAGAATTGTTATTTCCTCAAACGACAATTTTAGCTCTGAAAAGCACACGTGTTTATCAATAATTTCATAGTCTGTCATATCTGCTGAAGCATCTTTCAGTAATTCGGTATTAATTTCACAAATTAACCAACTCACTCGTTTTCTCGTGAGGTTAGATCAGTCTGCATAGGTCGCAGAGTCACCAAAAAGATCGTTGAATAACTCATCGTAGGATTTCATGATTTTTATAAAATTGACTGATCGTGACATTATTTATATATATATTAGACATGACGAAAGGACGTTGTCATCAACGGCATAATCTTTGGGGGGGTTTTTTTTGTTAAGTGTAGTCACTTCTGATTGCGTGTCTTGAGACATACAACCACTGCGTTTTTTATAAGCTTTTGATAAAGCTCCTACCAAAATGTCTTCTTTAACTCTTTGAGTAATTCAACGGGCACTTCGCATTTTATAATTTTAACATACTATAAAATTTATAGCGATCGACGATTTTATCGCATTCTTCATTATTATCAATATCAACACTTGGCATTATTAAGTAGCCAATGCATGTTGTTGAATTTACCAGTGGTAAAACGGCAACCATTTCTTTAAGCAATTGAAAAAAATAGCCGGTTTGACAATTAATCGTTATGTCCTTTACTCCCGTTTGTACATTAGAAAAACCATCAACATTTTTTTCCAAACAAAACAAACTGACCGGTTTGCTGAATGTGTTGATTAATTCGAGTGTATATATTATTATTCTCTTTTTTAGTTTTGGTCAGACAGAAATTTTTTTTTACAACTGATGGATTTACGGTTATAAATAAATATATTGCCGAATACCAGAAGCTAGTGACAAACTACTACAGCCACTCTCAGTTTTCATATTTTTTTTACCATTTTTACAATACTTGACAAACTCATCGAGTACAGTTTGTTCGATTGAAAATTTGCTCGAAAATCCACCGGAACATTTAACTTCAAAGTCAACACATCCATTTTTAGCTTGTTCTAAAATTGCTCTTTTGATTAAAGGTTGAACAATATGCGTGCTAACATGAACATCTTTACAGATTAACTCTTCGTCGTTCATATAGTATTTGACAGTTTCGTCAACATATTGTTGAGCAGCATTAGTTTGACGCACAGACGATGGGGTTTTAACTAATCGATAAAACATTTCTTGTTCTAAAACCGAACAATGTTTAAATAATGCAGCACGCACATCGCACAGCATATCTTTGGTTAAAAGACAAGTTTTAATCTCCACATCTCCTTTACACAACCCTTGTTCACGCACCAAGTCAATTTTCGTCTTGGGAAAATCTTCACTGATGAGAGCGTCGATTTTTGATGAAAATACGAGAAAATCAGGAGTGGCTGAAAATAATCAGCCGTAATCATTAAAGGAGTACGGATTCGTTTCTGCATTATTCCATAATAACTTTCCTTCATTCATGTGATAAACGCTGTCGTTTAAATTTAAAAAATGTCTATGGTCATCAGAAATAGCATTGGAAAAAAAAAACATCTTGAACTATATATTCTCCGGCTTTACCATACTGTTGATATTTTGCCATATAACCGGTAATGTCAGACAAATCGTTACCATCTTGCTTAATTAAAAGGATAATCGTCGAAATTGATAAATTTAGTTAATGAATTACTTCCACCTATAAAAAAATCGTCTGGTGTCCATCCAAAATAAAGGATCTTTGTGACATCTTTCATAAATATATTGAAACAAATCGAGTTCGGATGCAGTTTCAAACTTTGGATACTTTTCAGGTAATTTTGACCTAACAAATTTAAACACGGATGAGGATGACATTGTTGCGACTATTAGACAGAATAAGAACAAGTTGGCACATATATAATAAAAAATATTTGATTTCATCGTTTTATGGGTAACGTCACATGTCAATTTTTTAGACACAGTTTGTCAGTTCGGACAATAGTTCGTCTTGTAAAGTTTTTAACACCGTCAAATCATAGTCATCTAAGGTGTCTGTCGACGTACATGGCTTGAAGAAACCTGGTGGTGGCACAGATGGATTGAAATCTGGTGGTAACATTGGCGGTGGCACAGATGGATTGAAATCTGGTGGTAGCTCTGGCACAGATGGATCTGATGATATTAAATTGGTATATAGTGGATCGTCGTCGTCGTCGTCGTCGTCAGATGCTATGACCAATGCGTCCTCCAATAGAAACAACTAATCAATTTCATCATCGTTGATGTTTTTATCATCCAAAATATCCATATCAAATATCAAGAAAATCTTGATTAACAGCATCAGTATTCAGTACAGTGTTTATGCAGTCATTATTTTTGATGAAAAGTTTATTTCTTCGTCTAAAACGGAGTATTTTTTTTTCTTCTTTTCAAATATGCCTTTCGAACTTCACAGTTCTCCTTCTTTTCCTTGCTGATTTTTTGTCGAGCTGCTTTCCATCTTAATTTTTTCTTTTGAGGAGTGTAATTATGAATTTTCACATTTTGTTCTTTCAATTTAAGCTTACGTCGTTTTCTGTATTTTTTCTTGTATTCGTTGTGATATAATTTCTCGCGTTCGTTTCTTTGACTTTTTGGTTTCTTTGGTCTCTTCCGGGTCTTTTTTTTTGCATTTGTTCGCCTGTGATATCAGCGATTGCGGGAAGAGAATTCAAACACATTGTTTTTTCACTCAATAATTTTAGTCGTTTCCGTTGCATTATTCGCGCTTGTCTTTGAACTTCCCTTTTTTTTTTTCTTTTTCTGTCATTTTATCATATGCTTTTTGATATCTTTCTATAGCGCAAAGTCTATTGAATTTGCGATGAGCTTTTCTGACGGGACGATATTTAAACGTATACTTGCCACCATTTTTAAGAATTTTGTCTTCTCCATTCTGAAAGATGATTCCTCCATGTTTGTCTTTTTCTCCGTCAATTTCGTATAGTCTGATAAAATATCTGTATTTTTCAGGTAGATTCAGTTTTTTAACACAAAATGTCCTGACATCTTTGACAGATATTGGTGTGTCCTGGGTGAACGTGAACATTTTATCATTTCGAAATTCGTTGATGGAATATTGTGACGACGATGGCTTTGGGTCGACAGACGACATCACCGGTGGTGGTGGTTCTTCCTCCAACGGTTGTTTGGTTGTTGATGTAGAAGCAGAAATCCATGTTAAAATTGGTGGTCTCATGTTGATATTGAGGGTTGACATAAAGAAGAAAAAATCATGTACAATTGGGTCGTGTCTATCGTCGTAATTTTCTGAAGAAAAAAAGAACGTTACCATAAATCTAAAATTGTTCATAAAATTTTTGTAAAGAAGGATATGACACAAATTTTTCTTCAACAGTTTTTTCTAAAATATCCTCTTCATCGTCTTCGGAATCTGGCAATTTATCTAAAAATGGTTGAATCAACTTTTGTATTTTTGATTGTGTAATTTTAGTATTACTATTTAGATATTCGTTAAACGTATTTAAAACATCATTTTCGGTAACAGTTTTATATTCAACAGGAGTGGTAGGCGAACTATAAGTTTCGAAATCTTCGTTTTGATTTAGTAAATCTTCTTCTTCTTCTTCATCATCATCGCTAAAAACAGAAGAATCATTTTTATCACTAAAAAGTGAAGAAGAAGTCGAAGATACTTGTCTTTTGCTTTTATTGATGGGAAAATACATTTGTTCGATTTCAATTTTAGCGAAGGTGAAAAGTTTAACTTTATCCTTGATATATTTTAGATACTTTCGGGGTATTCGCCCGGGTGAATACCGATTAAATTTAATAAATCTTTTAACACACGCATTAATTTTTTTAACCTGTAGATTTCTGGTAAATATTTCTTTAAGGACACCTTTGTTATTAATTGTAGTGTTATTTTCGTTGAAGAAAATTGTCACGTGAAAAATTTTTTGTATGTATGTAGTAAGATAATTTTCAATAATATTCGGATGTGAAACAAAAACATCCGCGTAATCTTCTTTCAGCCCATAAATAAATGAATTTAGATGAAATAATTGTTCTTTATACGGTAGTCGATTTCTTCGATAGTATAATTGCGTTAAATTTTTGGTATTCTTAAGTTTTAGAATATTGTACCGAACGCATAATCTATTCAACAATTGTTTGGTTTGGGTTAAAAATGACGTTAACGAATATTTCTCTTTAAAAAATTGATTTGCCTCGTTCACGTTCTGCAGTTCTTTAAATATATTAATAAAGAACGATATGGGTTCCGTGTTATAACAATCCTGTTTAACCAAATCGTAAATTCGTCTATCTATTAACTTTTTGATAACTTTGACGTTTGGATCTTTAATTGATGTCGGACTCGTTCGAAATCGACCGAAATAAAAATTTGTCTATCGTATTCTTGAGTAAAATAAATTTTGAAATGATGATAATTGTCTAGGTCTTTATTTTTAATGCCGTAAGTTACGGAAAGAGGCATTGTCATCCCATTTTTAAAAAATATATATAAAACATTTATTTGGTTTAACTTATATAGACATAAACACTGTAACGCGTATCATCATGCGTTTAGACACTACTACTTCTACTAAATTCCAAAAATCCATTCCAATTATTATGAGAATTCAGCCATGTTTGTAATTTAATGTTTATGTATTCTGTAATCCATTCGACTATGTTATCCACGATGTGAGGTAGATTTTGCTGATAACAATGTATCGCAAAGCATCCTGAAAAAACAAATAAAGCTACTATTCGCCCCCAATTTACACCATCGGAGAATATTTCTGCCATTATTGCCAAAACTATTTCGTGAGCATTGTCTTCTGTTACAGGAATTTGTTGAATCACATTAACAAATCTACTTCTACTCAAGCGGGCCTCAAATTCATCCCCAAGACTGCGCATGGCAGCTTGGATCTCATTCGGAGCGTTTTGACAACCATCATTCTCCCACAGATAACCATATGTATCCAGGTGATGTTTCATAAAATCCACCACAACGCTACGAGTAATAGTTTCCATTTTAAACAAGTTAAAACCTGAGTAATAGATCTCATAGAACAAGTTTGAGAATTTGCGTCAAAGTGCACTCGACCGATGATGATCAGGAGCTTTTATACTCTCCAATCTCATTTTTCGGAACACTTTCCGAGTTATCGGAGCTCCCAAATCTTCAGCTAGCGAAATTCATTTATTTAACTTATTGCTTGTGACTCATCGGCTTCATTTATTACTAATCGGAGCTCCTGTGCGAATAAAAAGACCGTGTCTTAAATACTTGTCGTATCTTTTGATAAAATCATCGGGATAATGTATAATTTTTAATGTTATAGGAATCAACTGCAAAGCTAAATCTACCAACTTATTTCGTATCGCAGTACGATTTTGTCTCGGTACGTACCGTAAGAGAGGCACGATCTTTTTTGAATGATCTAAAAGTAATAACGTTATTAATCCCCCTACATTTTGCGAAATCGTCAGCGGATAACGAACACATTCTGGTGATTGAAAAGATAGTATAACATCATAAAAAGGAGAACCGCCCGGTTTCTCGATATCAAGATTGTGCTCAGAATTGATCCGATATACTAGGATTAATAGCAAAAATTCTGAAAATAAATTATAAACTAAATCGTAAGATGATTCGGTCATGGCCAAATACATCATGGGATCTTTCATATCCACAACATCAAAATACTGTTTAGTTAAAAAAAAAAAAAAAAGGATTGTTCATTGGATCGAATGAACTTTTAATCAGATGATCTAACTGAATTTGAAGTCTTCTAAACGTTTCGGTTGAATTGTAGGTATCTTCATCTTCTTCTTCGTCGTTCTCATTTGTATTCATTGATTGGAAATAGTTTAACATTGCCTTTTCGTAGATTTCGGGCCACGATAAAACTTATTTAATAGTTTCTTGAACGTTAAATTTATTGTAAGCTATCAAGAGCTCTCGAAGAATTAAAAAACAACTCATTTCATTACAGACGTGACGGTAATTGTGAACTTTAGGGTTTACATTTTGGAATACCGGATGGATGCGCAGTAAAAAGGGGGGCTAAAGTTCACAATTACCGACGTGACTTATAGTTTCAACGTGTTTATTGACTTTTACGACGACCTGTTTTGCACAATTTTTATTCTCATTATTAAAAGGAATGAATTTTGTATAAAACGCTTTTAATTTAGGCTCCACCGTTATATTTCCAATTTGTTCTAGCATATTAGACATTGAACAAGTTGCTGTCGAAGGGTTAAAAATGTCATTTTTATTTAATAACTGCTCTCGCCAATAACATTTAGGAGAAGGTATTATGGTAATGTAAAATGTTTTATAAACCACATATTTTAAAAAATCTCTGTACGATTTCGTGCTTTCTTTTTTGATAAATTCTTCGTATAAAGAGCGTTTATAATTTTTAATGTCGATGTCGAAACTGACTTTTAATTCTTCTCTGTAGAGTTTATCGGCGGTTATTAATTGTTTAATCTCTGCGTGAAGTTTAATGCGTTTTTCCTTATACTCCAATTTTAGTTTGTTGAATCGCTTTTTACGTTCGGTGTGATATCAACGAAGTAATCTTTTCTTATACGGTTCGTAATCGTCATGACCAAGTTTGATTCTTAATAATTTGTGATGTTCATCTAACGGTTCTTCATCAATCTTTTGACGTTCATCAGCTACGAATGAATCGATAACGTTTTCGGTTATTTTTTCTAAATAGTCGTGTAATTTTGTTCTAATATAATGTTCCGTCATTTTAACAAGGTGAAACGTTTTCCTTTAGTTGTCATAGACGAGCAGAACTACTATACTAATAAAACGTTCCACGAAATAATAGAAATTTTTATAACCCAGCATTACCGTGCTAAAGATAAATCTCTCGATTCATTGACAGAACATTTTAAAAATAGAATACAATGGATGTTAGACGATACGCACGCGGTGAGTCAATTATACAACCATCCCGTTTATTACTTGAATGCTAATGATGATACTTTACCCGAAACGTTGGCTTGGTTTGCTGATACCATGCCGTTAAAATGGATAAAAGATTGTACTTTAAATCATCAAATTTTTGTCGTGCGTTCGTGGTTTAAAGGGTTGAGTCGGCGCTATTACGACCAACCTAAATCTGTTACTGTAAGTTTTATTCAACCCATATCATCTGATTTTACTCATATTTTTAATCCGATTTATAACGGCGGCAGCGGCTGTTGGAGTTTACTTCATATTTTACCTCGTGATAAAACAATGGTCGTTTACTCCATTGGCAAAACGCAAACGAATTATTATGATACGTTAAACCAACCGATCGACCTTCAAAATTACTATAAATGTTGTTATAAAGATACCATTAGTTTAGACATTACTCCAGAGTTTTCAATCTACTATATTATGATGATAGCTTACAATTTAGTTATGGGTTACGATATTCGAATGCGAAATTGGGATATAAGATATTTAGTCCGAAAAATAGCTTTTCGTGAAACTGAACTGATCGACGACGACGAGAATAACGATTTACTACGCAGATTCACTCAACTTGCGCAGTCTTATCACAATACCCAAACGTATATTCATAAACCGAATACAAGCGATACAGAAACTATTTACGAAGATAATAAAATGGATTCAAGTCATACAGAAACTATTTCCCAAAATGACGATATGGATACAAGTCATACAGAAACTATTTCTCAAAATGAAGATAATAAAATGGATACAAGTGATACAAAAACTATTTCTCAAACTGAAAATAATATTACAGATTCTATTGAGAAACCAATAATAACTGATCCTAGTGAGAACCAGAGTAAAGATATCGATAAACAAAAAATATTAGAAGAAGGCGAAGACGGTGATAATAAACGACCTAAATTATCTTCTAATAAAGACGATATGAGATATGAACTTGGCAATTACAAGCCCGTTATCGCCACCTCGTTTTCATCTCGTGTTGAAAAAGAAGAAGAAGAAGAAAATGAAGAAACGTCACAAATTTTTTCAAATGGACCTGTTACGGTAATACCTGATCGTATTAATCAAATCTTACAAAACGATCCGCAGAATCTGTATGTTATAGCAGCAGCTAATGACGAACAAAATATAACATTACGATCACGTCAATCACTTAAAGAGTATCAAGATCAACTATACGAAACAGAAACCATTCCACGAAATACACCGATTCGAGCTTCCCTAGACGAAATGGAAGAAACAGAAGAAACCCCAGAAATTTTTTCATTTAATCCAAATGAAACTAATTTACGAGATATCTTAACGGAAGAAGAATTATCACAAGATTTTTCATTTACAACGCGACAACAAACTGAATATAATTTTTATTCATTAGACACTAGGAAACCAATTCGACAGGCGAAACGCAGTATTTATCTATCACAAAAACGAATCGCACTTCCAGATTTAAAAATGAATCACCCTATATATTTTTCGTCAAAATTTGCTAAAGAAATACTCAATTTAGCCATGAATGATAAATTAAGAGTAACGCCGAAACCCGAAAAAAGAGGGTCTATTAACGCTCACCATATTCGAGATTGTAAAAATGGTCGACCGTCTATAGGATATAATTCTAATCCAAAAAACACTCCGGATTGGAAAATAGCTAGACTACAATTGAAAAATAAATTTCTAGATGCTTATTTATCATACAAGTTTTAAAAATGTACTATATATGATCGTTGTTTCGCTTAAGCTAGACGAAGAGATTTGAAATAGTACTATATATATGATCCCTTTTTTGTTGGAAATTTTGATCGTTCCGCTGAAGCTGGGCGAAGACATTTGAAAATTTACTGTATATGATCGTTGAAATTGTTCCGCTGAAGCGAGAAGAAGACATTTTAAATAGTACTATATATATATATATATATATACGATCCCTTTTTTTGTTGGAAACTGGAAAATTTGGGCATTCTGCCGAAGCTAGAAGAAGGACTTTTTAAAAATCTACTGTATACGATCGTTGAAATCGTTCCGCTCAAGCTAGACGAAGAGATTTGAAATAGTACTATATATATGAGATCTTTTTTTTTTTTTTTCTTGAACATTCTGCCGAAGCCCGGAAAAGCAAGTTTTAAAAATGTACTAAATATGATCGTTGAAATTGTCATCATTCCGCTCAAGCTAGACGAAGAGATTTGAAATAATACTATATATATAATCCCAAGCAAGTTTTAAAAATCTACTATATGATCGTGTTTTAAAATCTACTATATGATCGTTGAAATCGTTCCGCTTAAGCTAGACGAAGAGATTTGAAATAATACTATATATAATCCTAAGCAAGTTTTAAAAATGTACTATATAATCGTTGAAATTTTCATCGTTCCGCTGCAGCTAGACGAAGAGATTTGAAATAATACTATATATAGAGAATCATTTTTTTGTTGGAAAATTTGGGCATTTTGCGTTGAAAATTTGAGCATTCTGCCGAAGCTAGACGAAGACATTTGAAAATCTACTGTATGATCGTCGTTCCGCTGCAGCTAGACGAAGAGATTTAAATAATACTATATATATAATAAAGTCACTTTTTTGTTGGAAAATTTGGGCATTCTGCGTTGAAGATCTACTGTATGATCATCGTTCCGCTGAAGCTAGACGAAGAGATTTGAAAATCTACTGTGTGATCGTTGAAAAATTGGGCATTCTGCCGAAGCTAGAAGAAGACATTTAAAAATCTACTATACGATCGTTGAAAATTTGAGCATTCCGCCGAAGCTAGAAGAAGACATATAAAAATCGACTATGGGATCGGTGAAAAATTGGGCAGCATAACAAGGCCCGGAAAGCTCTTTTTCTTTCTCCTCCTTTCCGGGAAATAATAGTATATATAGAGAGAGAAAACGTAAAAAAACTTACAGTCCCGAACGATGAACAAAAGCAAATAACCGAGGAACAAAAAGAAACCAAATGTTAGCGACTCCACCCATCATTGACAATCCACCGTCGCCGGCAAGGAAAGTCTCAGGGGGATCGAGATCGATTCAGAGCAAAACGAGACGGAGATCAAGACCCTGCGTGCACTTTAGACTGGGTACATCTTAGATGTTCACCAACCATTGCGGGGACGTAATTCTGCGTTTCATCACCCAGATTATGATTACTGCAGAAAAACCGCCCTGGGTGGCTACATACTACAGTGCAACGCATAGGATTGCGGTGTTTTTTTTTTTTTGTTCCAAGATTATCCATATTTTCTTCAACGTTCAAATAAACTAGAAACTTATATAAAAAAACTTTTTTTTTTAGTCCCTTCAAAAATTCTGAATGCGACGGACGATTCGTATTTTCTTCAACGTTCAAAGAAAATAGAAACTATATAAATAATTTTTTTTAGCAAGTCCCTAACCGCCGCGTACCAAGTGACAAAATGGCCGAACTGTGAAGTTGTTGTTGTTTTTCTTAAGCCTTTCAATCCTAAGAGATAGGATTATCTCGGCTTGTAGAAGTTGCCAATTTTTGCTGAG